>SKCR01000138.1:0-132136 GCA_019454045.1 Zanthoxylum bungeanum
TGTAAACTGAAATTAATTAATTCAAATATATTGATTAATATAATCCAATTATATATAATCAAGTATAATACAGTCCAACTGTTTATTAAAACAACATTTAAATATTAGTCTAACTAACATTTAATCTAATGACGAAATAATTTAAATGAGCGCGTATGGCGAGCAATTGAACGAGTATTGCAAATTCAATTCTTGCCTCCCACTATTTTTTGTCGAGCCTCTAACCCTCTGTCGAGTACTCGGGAAACCGTGTTTCCTAGTGGGCTAGGATCCCGTTAAATATCACACAATCTTGACTTTGGCCAACAAATTGTATGATAATTAACTAGGTAGATCTCTAAGATCAATTGGATCTCATCCAACTCCTAGATCCAGTAGGTGGACATCCAAGTCCCAAACATATATCTTATATATGCCTATACATCGAATGTATACCCTAACCTTTTTCCTCTGAATCAACTAGGCCTTGGCTTTGGCACAACAAACCTAGTGATCCCAGTCAAGCGCAGACCCATTGACATGGAAGCTTCATAATCAATGTCAATGGACAAGAAGTGGTCTTGACTTTGGCCAACAACCACAACTTGGACACGACACCGATATGGAACAAAGCCTCGTGATTCAAACACATCTTCGACGGACAAGGGCTTGACTTTGGCCAACAACCTATGCCAATCTAGGATCTTGAGTAAGAATCACTCAATGGAAGGAAAAGACGCATGATATTTGACGAGGGTTTTTCGCGTGCAAATTGGCTACCAATTTTATTATCTTTGTTAGGTCTCATCATCATACACCCTTAAACATGCATTCTAAACACATAATAAAGCGCATATGTAAACTAATAATGATATGCGGATGGATATTTTACACATGATCCTAGATCAAATCTCTCACTTTCTCTCTCCTGCTAGCACAAATATTTCTTCTACCCTACCCGTTACACTACACTTCTAAAGAAACCTCATTTACATTGAGGGGAATAGGTGAGAATAGAATACAAAGAATAAGAGAAAAGGCTGGACTCGCAGGTCCAATTAATAAATCAAATTTATTACAACAATTTCTAAAATCGCCCCACCCGGCTAATATCCATCCGATATACATTATTCAAACATCACAACCATGTATTCATACAAGCATGTTATCAATCAATCTAATCAAATTAATTAATCTTGATAATTAGTGATCATCCAATGTTCAAACAAAGATTTGATTTTGTTCGAGTCAAACTCGTATTGCGAACACGTACTCAAAGTACGAATTCCACGAATTAAATTAAATTACATAATTAAATCCAATTTAATACGCATTTAATTCTAATTCATTATTTAATTCCAAATTAAATATTATACTTTATAAAATAAACCTTTACGACTTAAATTCCAAATTTAATCGTTTCGGGTCTCAAAGCCCGATTAATATCCAATATTAATTTAATTAAAGTCTAATGGGCTTTTTAATTAATTTCTTGAGGCGTGGACTTTTGGTCAACTCGGGTCAAACCCGCAACCAAAGTCCAATCCGGGAGTTACCCCATAAGCCCATAGCCCATAATTAATTTAGGCCCATTAGGCCCAATTAAACGTTAAAGGTTCATTAGTCGCATTTGGGCCTTTTGGAAGCGGTTTTGGGCCTAATTGGATCCAACCAATTTTGGCCTAAACCAACTTTGTACAACAAAGTCCAATAAACCCAATAACAACTTAAAAGCCCAAATCCAATTTTAAGCCCAATAATTTAATTTCAAAATTCCAATTTTCAATTAAATTACCTAAAGTGTATAGCATTATTAATTACCCAAATCAAAGTTTCCAAAACACTAAATTTGTCCAATTAATCATGCTTAACATCAATTAATCATGTCCAACATAATTAAATCAAAATCAATCCCAATTTATACATGCTAAAGTCTCGGCCATAAGGGGAAAAAATGCCCAAATCAAATTCAATCCAATTGAACCCAATCAAACATAAATTCAACATCCCCAAATGATTTGCAAGTCATCCAATGAACACAAAATCAAAAATCCAAGACATTTTATGGATCATATTTTTTCGGCCATCACAAGCAAATTGGGGAAAATTGTTCCAAACACTTTTTCATCAAATTGATCTAATCAATCATCAATTAAACAACATTCAAGCATTCTAAATCATCCAATTTCATTAAACATGCTCAAAATCAAGTTTACCCAAATTTGTCATTCCCAAAATTTGGGGAAAAATGGATCCAACCAAATTTCATGAAATTGATTATGCACAACATCAATTCAACCTCATTCAAGCATACTATACTAAACAATTTAATCATTTGATGCTCAAATTAAGTTTACCCAAATTAAAGTTTTGGCCAACAATAAGCAAATTGGGGAAAATCAATCCAATCAATTTTTCTTCAAATTGATTACATATAACTCTAAGTTATTCATATACAAACATTCTTAAACAAACAATTTTTAAAATCATGCTTAAATCAAAAAGGCCCAAATTTTGCTCAAGAACCCTAAATTCGTTTTATGCAACCAATAGCTCAAGATACCATTGTTGAGTTTCAATCAAGTCCCAAGGATCACAAACATGCATAAAAACGAGTTGAATACACAAAGGAGTAAGGCGGAATCATACTCACATTGATGGGTTTGATGCTAGGAAGAACAAGACCCATTTTCCTCCTCCATGAAGCTCGGTTTTGGCCTTCTTGAACTGCAGTGGACTGCCGGTGGGGGGCTGTTTTTGATGCTCCAAAATCGGCCATGCAAGACTCCATTGAAGCTCCAAGCTTCAAGCTTTCCAAGCTCACAAATTCGTTTCCCTATCACCTATGTATAACCCAAGGTGTGCTAGCACTTCTTCATCTTCCTTGCTTCTCCTTTTGCTCGGCAGAAAACCAGAAAAACATGGAAGAGAATCGGTCACCATGACCGTGAGAAGAGGAGATGGTTTTTGGCTCCAAAAGCTAAAAACCGTATGTCTTTCCAAGAGAGAGAGAGAAAAGCTTTTTCCTTTTGTTTTATATATTTACCAAGTAAATAATAAATAAAACATATATTACTTTTAATACAAAAGTCAAAAAGCAAGAAATAAATAATGTTATATTTCATTTCAAGCTTTTAAAAGCTTTTCATCAACTCAAATCAACTATTCACATCAAGTCACTTTAATAAAGTGACAACATGTCATGTCACATCACTCAAAGTGACAAGTGACTTGACGATTGATGCGACTAGTGATTTGACGCTTGATGTGATTTGCGTGCCGCACTCGAATTCGAAATGCGAATGCGCTCGCAATCACTTTTGGGCTCGGGTTCGTTAATTCCAAATTAATGAATTTTCCGTTGCGTCGTAATTAAATGATTACGCCTAGCGAATTCACTATTCACGTCGCTAACGAATTAATTCTAAATTAATTCGTTCGCCGAATTAAAATCTAATTTTAATTTCACGTCGAAATCCAATTTCTAAATTAGTATACCGTAGTATTGTGCATATCGGCCCAGTATCAGATAGTCACGTGCTAGGGCTGGGGCTGGATAAGTGTCTACCCCATCCGAAGCACATGTCGGATGTCTGGTAACAAGTTTCTATAATCGGATATGCATGACCTAGTCATAACATCCCGATGGTTGCGCAACACTTAAGAGCACTAGTACCGTATCCTGCGTGACATCATCTCCAATATGACTGAAGTGATACTTTCGTCTTAACATCACACCCAATACACTACGACTCTCTGATAAACCCAGAAGTGGAGTACGCAGAACCGGTTAAAGCCATGTACCACCAAGACCAAAGTCTATCGATTATCGTAAGTATTAGCGATGTAAGTATCAGGTTAAGACTATACACACCTACCTTGATTTCGGCCTCCCATAGACACATAGTCATAATACCAATGGGATTCCGAGGGGTCTATCCAGAGCGAAGCTGTTTCCCGTACCATCGGTGAAACACGACCTCCTATCGCACTTGCATAAGTATCAAATACTTATATATATGAGAACTATGTCGTTGTGCCCTCACAACGCGCACAAGTGCAATACTAGCCTATTCCGCATTATTGATGTCCTGTCTCGATAATACTTCGGCTAGGGATATTTAATGATTAATCCTTCGTGGACTGATACTGTCTCATATCATCTCAATCCAGGAACTAATCATATGGACCTCTCTTCATTTATATATCTATGGTGATTTAATCACAAATGATGATAGTGCAATTTCCTTGTCACATAGTTAATTTGCTACAACAACACAATGATCTGTGCAAATAGTGACGCTATGGGTCATTTTATCCAACACATGGTACATCAGGTTAAACCATTGGAACTCTAATTCCAATATACGACATGTGTTAGTCTTCTAGGTTATATGAATTCAACTGTATTCAAAACCAACGACTAGGAATATTTACTTTAAGAATAATTTATAATAGTAATATTATCCCAATATATGACCACCCAGTGCTCAGTTATTACTACATGACTATTCTAAGGTTAATGTCATTTTCATCATACTTATATATAAAACTAATATGCATAATGAAATTACCATTAACAAGGTTGAAATGAAAATATAGTTATTTTATTAATAAATAATGAAATATAATGAACAATACATTATTTTAATTTGCGTTCCAAGCTCCAATTCCAACATTACCACTATACAATGCAAATGAATTACATGAAAACATACTTTATAGATCATTCTATATACATGCATACATAACTTGGCATCGTGGCCTTACTTGGGTAATATGTAAATATGCGGACCCCGGATGCTGTGAACCCAAAGAATGATCCTAATGACTACGGTTGATATCCATCATCTCCAAAGTTTGTCCTCTACATGCATAAAATTCTGCAATGCAAAACTGAAAATGGAGAAGTAAGTCAAATGAACGACTTAGTGAATGAATGTTGAAAATGAAAGTAAAACATAAAGATACATGATTTGGTGCTAATACTTAACAAGTTCCTCCTAGAGAAATTATGGCTGTTGTTTGACCTGCCAGTCTCCAGTTTCTCTAAAAATCTCGGTTCAAAAGTACATTGTTAGAATTATTCAGAAGAAGCTCTCGGTTCAGAAGGACATTGTTAAGAATTATTCAGAAGAATAGCTCGGTTTAGAAGGACATTCTTAAGAATTGTTCAGAAGAAGAGCTCGGTTCATAAGGATATTGTTAAGAATTGTTTAAAGATGTTGAGGAATATATTTGTTGGTTATTATCTAGGTCCCAAGATCAAACAAGCAATGAAAACAATGTGTGAACACATCAACGTAGGTAGCGGAATACTCACATCGATCGGTTGAGTCGATTTGGAGACGAATGAAGCCCAAAATGCTCACTGCTTCATGCGTGAACTGCAGCAGTCCACTGCCTTGCAAAACAGAAATTTGAGCTGCGAAACGGAGCTCCAAGCCTCGTCCGACGGATCCCGGCTCATGGGCAAACCTCCCTACCACCTTCGCAAGACTCGTAAGTGTGCTAGCACTTGATTTCTCACCATGAAAAACCACTCTTGACTTCCCTTGTTCACGCCATTTTGGCTCAAAACCAATGAGTTTATTTTGTGTTTTGGCGTGAGGAAGAAGAGAGAAATAGAGAGAAGAAAGTTGTAATGTTATGGTTAAAAGCTTTTCCAAAAAGCTTTATATATTTTTCCATAAAATATATATTAAAACATTTACCAAATGATTAATTAAAATCAAAAGTAAATATTTCCCTCCAAATACTATTACAACAACTCACATCACTATTCACATGTCACTTTAATAAAGTGACTTGATGTAAGTCTTTCAATCAATCAACTCAATCACATCAATCAATCACATCACTCAAAGTGACATTTGATTTGACGCTTGATGTGACTTGTGATGCCGCACTTGAATTCATAATACGAATGCGCTCGCAATCACACTCGGGCTCGGGTTCGCTAATTCCAAATTAACGATTTTTCCGTCGCGTCGTAATTAAATGATTACGCCTAGCGAATTCACTATTCACGTCGCTAACGAATTAATTCTAAATTAATTAATCGCCCGAATTAAATCTAATTTTAATTTCGCGTCGAAATCTAATTTCATTTAATATATCGAATATATTAATTTACCGATTAATTCCAAATTAATCGTTATCTCTCTCTAGACGATATTTTATCCTAGATAAAATATCTCCGTAATTAATCCTAGATTAATTTTCTCTCTCTTCTATATAATCCCAGATTATTCAAGAGTGCGAGTTGTGCGTCATCGGTGGATTATCGGGAAGCGACCCATGAGATCCCCGGATAAGTTGGCAGTAAATGCGGTCGTTGGAGTATCTGAATCACGTATGTACCATGTACTACGTTCTACCGATTTACGAGACAAGGTCGACTCCTAGCAAAGCACCAAGTCTTCCCAATTCTCCGGACATATCCATTTAAGATTATTAAGATCTGTTATGAAGCGTAGTATACCATTGTATTGTGCATATCGGCCCAGTATCGGATAGTCACGTGCTAGGGCTGGGGCTGGATAAGTGTCTACCCCGTCCGAAGCACATATCGGATGCCTGGTAACATAGTCTCTATAATCAGATATTCATGACCTGGTCACAATATCCCGATTGGTTGCTCAACACTCAAGAGCACTAGTACCGTATCCTGCGTGACATCATCTCCAATATGACTGAAGTGATACTTCCGTCTTGACATCACACCCAATACACTACGACTCTCTGATAAACCCAGAAGTGGTGTACGCAGAACCGGTTAAAGCCCTGTACCACCAAGACCAAAGTCTACCGATTATCGCAAGTATTAGCGATGCAAGTCTCAGGTTAAGACTATACACACCTACCTTGATTTCGGCCTCCCATAGACACATAGTCATAATACCAATGGGATTCCGAGGGGTCTATCCAGAGCGAAGCTGTTTCCCGTACCATCGGTGAAACACGACCTCCTATCGCACTTGCATAAGTATCCAATACTTATATATATGAGAACTATGCCGTTGTGCCCTCACAATGCACACAAGTGCAATACTAGCCTATTCCGCATTATCGATGTCCAGTCTCGATAATACTCCGGCTAGGGATATTTAATGATTAATCCTTCGGGGACTGATATTGTCTCATATCATTCTCAGTCCAGGAACTAATCATAGGGACCTCTCTTCATTTATATATCTATGGTGATCTAATCACAAATGATGAGAGTGCAATTTCCTTGTCACATAGTTAATTTGCTACAACAACACAATGATCTGTGCAAATAGTGACGCTATGGGTCATTTTGTCCAACAATATTTTCATAAGAGCCTCTTTTAAAATGACCCTCAAAGAGTTGTAAGATGGGCAGTAGATCCCCTTAATATGAATAAGACTTTCCCTTTCTTAAATATGAGCTTGTTCATCTATGCTTATTTATTACTTGAATGGTAAATGCATGTTTAATATTCTTGTGAAAATACTAATGATCGGAATGCATGAATGGATGCAAGGCATGTGGGAGAAGAGTGCACCCCCGCGGCACGTCTGTCCCTAATGTTATTATCAAACCCCCGGGCTGGAACGTTAACACCCAATAACTTGCATCTTTAAGGAATGATTGCAGCATGAAGGCCTGCATGGTGTTTGGCACCTCAGGTATCCATAGCACGCTCGGTGATCGAGTCAGTGTGGCTTTTGGTGCCTCAAGGTAATCATAGCATGTATAGATGGCTAGTGACTTTTGTATTACGATACCTCTGGGTTTGCATAGCATGAAGAATGATAATTAACCTATGGCATTTGCCTCATAGTATTAGAGGTATATAGCAAGGGGTAGGCCTAATGGCCTCTGTGGCATTTGTAGTCTCGGGAGGTACATAACACGTGGAAGGCCAGAGAGCCTCCATGGCATTTGTAGCCTCGAGATATATGTAGCATAGGGAGGGAGAATTCCCCCGTGGCATTGGCCATCCCATTTCGAATCCATAAGAGCATAGCACGGGGAAGGCCTGAGGGTCTTCATGGTGTTTACAGACTCGAGGCCTACCTAACATGGGAAAAATTTCATGGCATTGGCCGCCCCCTCGATCTATAGCTCGATTCTACGGAATATTGAACTATAAGGTTTAAAATTGTTTTTTTAGGTGGCATGGGGCAGGACGTTGTATCAAGCTCCCTTGTTAATTTTTTTGGGCCTGCACGGGGTATGTAATATATCACCCTCATTTTTGTCTGTCTTATTTTTATCTTGGTTTTATTTTTGGTGGATGACTTGAATTGGGACTCTATTTCCAGTCCCTATGGTGATTTCCAAAGGTAAAAAATCTTCCCTCCCGGTTAAGTCTTGGAAAGAAAATTGATGGCTCGAGGTTGCATTCGTTCCGCCGAGGCCATAGGGTGAATTGATGGCTCAAGGCTATATTCATTCCGCTGAGGCCATGTTGATGGCACAAAAAGGATACATTCCTTTGTGTCCAGTTTGTTTAATGGCTCAAGGTCAGGTTATGTCCCACCGAGGCCTTATTATGTTTGTTGGCATGGTGTTGGGGGCTTTCCCCCATGGCCAAATATTGATGGCACAATGATGGTACATTTACTTGTGGCCAGTTTGCTTGATCGGCTCGGGATCGGGTTACGTCCACTGAGACCTTAGTACGATTTTTTGGCATGGGGTTGGAGTTTTTCCCCCATGGAAAAGTATTGATGGCACAATGAGGGTACATTCCCTTGTGACCAGTTTATTTGATGGCTCGGGGTCAGGTTATGTCCCACCGAGGCCTTATTGTGTTTGTTGGCATGGGTTGGAGTTTTTCCCCCATAACTAAGTATTGATGGCAAAAAAAAGGTACATTCCCTTGTGGCAAGTTTGTTTGATGGCTGAGGGTCGAGTTATGTCCCACTGAGGTCTTATCGTGTTTTTTGGCATGTGGTTGGATTTTTTCTCCATTGGCCGAGTATTGTTGGCACAAGAACGATACATTCCATTGTGGCCAGTTTTCTTGATTTGCTTAATGTCGGGTTACGCCTCACCAAGACCTTAGTACGATTTGTTGGCATAGGGTTGGAGTTTTTCTCCCATGGCCAAGTATTGATGGCACAAAGATGGTAAATTCCTTTGTGGCCAGTTTGCTTGATCGGCTCAGGGTCGGGTTACGTCCCACTGAGACCTTAGTACGATTTATTGGCATGGGGTTGGAGTTTTCCCCCCATTGCCAAGTATTGATTGCACAAAGAGGGTACACTCTTGTGTGGCTTGTTTTGCTTGATCGGTTCGGGGTCAATTACGTCCCACCGAGACTTTAGTACGATTTATTGGCATGAGGTGGGATTTTTTCCCCCATGGCCAAGTATTGATGGTACAATGAGGGTACATTCCCTTGTGGCCAGTTTTTCTGATCAGCTCGGGATCGGATTACGTCCCACCGAGACCTTAGTACGATTTATTGGCATGAGGTTGGAGTTTTTCCCTCATGGCCAGGTATTGATGGCACATGGAGGATACATTCCCTTGTTGCTAGTTTGCTTGATCGGCTTTGGGTCGGGTTACGTCCCGTCGAGACCTTTGTACAATTTATTGGCATGAGGTTGGAGTTTTTCCCCCATTTCCAAGTATTGATGGCATAAGGATGGTACATTCCCTTGTGGCCAGTTTGCTTGATCGACTTAGGGTCAGGTTACATCTCACCGAGACCTTAGTATTATTTGTTGGCATGGGGTTGGAGTTTTCCTGCCATGGCCAAATATTGATGCCACAAGGACGATACACTCTCTTGTGGCTAGTTTACATTATCGGCTCGGGGTCGGGTTATGTCCGACTGAGACAATAGTATGGTTCTTTGGCATGTGTTGGAGTTTCTCCCCCATGGATAAATGATGAGTGGAAAAATGGGGACATTCCCCCCTTATGGCCTGTTTGAAACATAATATCTGGCCCGTATGTATTCTCTAGAGTGGGGGAGAAGGTCAAGCAAAGGCCGCTAATTTTGAAAAAATGTCGAATTTGCTAAGTGTTCCAAGAATGAACTCATGTGGGGCTCGGGCATCAGAGTTTGTTAAGCGATGTGGCCTCTTAGGGGAATGGATGGATTAACTTTGGTGAAAATAGCTAAGTGTTGAAAGAAATTTCCACGCATCAAGTCTTTGCTCAGAGTACATTTCTACATGGAAAATAAAGAAATTGCGAGTGCGAAAAAGAAGTAAATATTCATTGATTCATAATTATTTACAAAGGTCCCCCTCGTCGTCACCCATATAAAAATAAAATAAAAAAGTGGACTGTTAAGTAGCGAAAGCAGAGGCGGGCTCATCAGGAGCAGATTCAACAAAGGCAAGGGCATCGGCAGTATGGCTGGTAGCATCGGCAGCAGTAGTGGACAAGGAATGGTCCGAGACCTCTTCAATTGGGGCAGCAGATATGGAGGGGCCAGGAGCTTCCTCGGATGAAATAGTAGTAAACAGAGAAGGGCAGAGATATTCTTGGGCTGAAGGCACGGTGGACACTAGTTCATGATCTTGAATGGACTCATGGTCTCTTAGAGTTTGGCTCAGGGCCTCTTCTTCGGTCATCTCCCTCTTACACCATTTTAAGAGCCGGTGTATTGCATCCAGATTCATACCGGGCTGGAGCATCTCGAATATTTTCACGCACTCTTCAATCTCTTCGACTTTGGCTTCTGCTTTGGCAACTTCCAAACGACCAAGCTGCTCAGCCTCTATTCTCCTCATGTCTTCAAGAGCCTTCTCAAGTTGCTCTGATTTTTCCCCAAGTTTGGTCTCAGATGAGGCAACCCGCCATGACAAGACTTAACTTCATCAGCCTTTCAGGTCAGCTCGGTCTTGGCATCGTCCTTCTATTTCTTTGTGAATTCGGAGGCTTGGCGAAGGGAGGCGAACTTATGTTTTTTGCCTTATTCGGATTATTCAAGTGTTCGGATCTTAACTTCAGTTTCCTCCAGCTGCCTTGAAAATTCTTGTTCCCTCTCGGTCAGGCAACTTTACAGTCTTTGGGTCTGACCCCTCTCTGAGAGAGTACTTGTCAATAACTATTTGTTGGTGGCCATGATGTAAACCATCAGCAACGCAGAAAACATGGTCAATACAATAAAAAATGGTAAGACTAAGTTTTGAGATAAGAGTTCGATTACCCTTGAGAGTGCCCAGCTCGATTTGGTGAAGAAGTCTTGAAGCGACTGGCTTTCGTACTGCGTAACTTTCTCCAAAGTAATGGAATCATCCATATGATTCAAGGATGGGAGGAGGTGAGCAACCTTGTCTCTCAAATTCTCGATGAAGTTGTTGATGCCCAACACTGGGGTCCCTTGGGGAGGAACTATTGAGGCTTTGCCCTTCTGGGCTGCTATTTTCCTCCTCAGAGCCCTCTCTATCGACTCCTCGGGCTCATCCCTCCGATCTGATAGTGACGTCTCTTGCTCGATCGGGGATGAACGATTACGGCTTGGACTGGTCTGGAGGTACTTGTGGTATGAACGACCGGCTGGGAATATACAGGTTGAACTGAAAGGGTCGGGACTATGGCGGTTGATGGGGAGCTTGAAGGCCATGGTGACGATGTGGCAGTAGTATTGGTAAAATTCTGCCTAGCTCCTGGCGAGACAGGCGTATTCATTTAAGGTCGGGAGCTGCTGGACCCACCTCGAGAGGTTCGCAGGATCTCTTGAGCATTAAGCTTAAGACTTAATAAGTAAACCTTTAAATTACCCAAACTATAAAATAACCTCTTATAAACTGGTGATATTAAAAGTCATCACAACCCCAGATAACTAACTTAGTTACTACACATAACTAGGGCTTTAAAAGACATAAAGTAAAAATACTGAAAAGTAATTGCGGTAAAGTAAAAGCTAAAAAGTAATTTGCAATAAAATAAAATGCTAAGGTAAAAAGATCACTTTTACTACTACTAATTTAGATATCTCCCTTAATAGACCTGGCCGCCGGTTCGGTTCCGGTTCGGAACCGAACCGAACTGCCGGTTCCCGGTTCCACAAGTGTGGAACCGAAACCGAACCGGTTAATTCCGGTTCGATTCCGGTTCCACACTTAAGTGGTCCCCTTCCGGTTTTTTTTTTTTTTAATAATAAATTTTAAAAAATAGAAACAATTCTATAATCGTAATGTTTTTTCATACTATCACATCATTTTTATCGAATCCTTTTTTTATAAAATTCTTTTAACATATAATCTTTTTTTATAGTCAACTCTTGGCTAGTGTTTTCTTTATATAAGCGATGTGGGATATTTATTACTTGGCTATTGTGTCCCACATCGCTTATATAAAGAAGTCAATAACCAAGAGTTGGTTATAAAAAGGATATCGACATTCATGTTTTAGTATTGCAATTTTAAACCTCATTAAGTCATTATTATTAATAAAAAAAATTGAGATTTACTTGTGGAACCTTACGGTTCCAAGAAAATAATTTTTTTTTTTTTTACTTCCGGTTCCAACCGAAACCGTACGGTTCCGATTGGAACCGTTGGAACCACTGAAACCGTTCGGTTCCAGCGGTTCCAACCGATTCGGTCAGGGTAAGAACCCTAACCGAACCGGTCAGGTTCCGGTTCGGTTCTAAAATCGGAACCGGAACCGGTTGGAACCGGAACCTTGGTCGGGTCTATCCCTTAATATAATATATTAACTTGTGATTATTTTACCAACCAGCCATATAAGCGGTAACCTGATTAAGTCAAATTGAGTCCAACCAGCCATAAAGGCGGAACCAAAATAAACCTGCCATATAGGTGGTAAGAAAATTTAATTACCAACCGACCAATCTGGCGGTATCCTTGATTAGTCAGGTTTAAACCATATTAAAATGAATTACCTACCAACCAACCAATCTGTCGGTATCCTTTTAAGTCAAATTTTAAATAGTGAATATATTATATTTAAGGGAGATTAATCTAAATAGTAATAGTAAAAGAATTACCTTTCACCCTAGCAGGGGGAAGTTACCTCCTCATGGTGAATACTAAAAACTGTAAAAAGTAAAGAAAGTAAATTACTATTATTACAGAACGTAATTAAAATTAATTACAAAGCTAAAAATTAAAAGAAACTAGATAGAAAACTCTCTATTTACATCTGAGAATTCAGAGAGAATGGTACATTTGAAACTGAAATCTCGAGCTCAATTTATAGACCCCGGTAGGCCTCTGGCGTCGCGACTCCAAAGCCTTTGGCGTCGCGACGCCAGCATTTTTTGGCGTGGCATGCTGAGGTGATGACACGTGGCGATTTTGGATAAGGAGATAAGGCGACATGTGGCAAGGCGGGTGAGATCTCAATAATTGTGACACGTGGTGGCTTCTAATTGGTCGGCTCAGATCCTTATCCGCCACGTGTCGATTTCAGATAAGTTAACCAATAATAGATGCTGATATGGCACTGACGTGGCCAAAGGGACTGTCGGCACCATAGAATTGCGACATGTGGCACGCTGTGATTGGTTGATGATGATGTGGCGATGATGTGGCATTTTGACTAAGTCAATGGTGATGTGGACGATGACGTGGCTGACAAGTGGAGTGACACATGGTGATGGTGATTGTCGGCACCGTAGTATGATGACACGTGGCACGGCGCACGTTAGCCGATAGGCTGTGATGGTGACATGTGGCACGGTGCACGTTAGCAAAGTCAAACCTTTCTCAGATTCTGACTGTTGGACAATTATGGCCCATAGCAGTACTATATGTACAGATCATGGCGTTGTTGTACAAATTAACTATGTGACAAAGGAATTTGCCATTTTATCATTTGTAATTAGATTACCAAGATGTATAAATGATAAAAGGTCCATATGATTAGTTCCGGATTGAGATGATATGAGACAGTATCAATCCACGAAGGTTTAATCATTAAATATCCCTAGTCAGAGTATTATCGAGATTGGACATCGATAATGCGTAAAAGACTAGTATTACACTTGTGCGCGTTGTGGGAGCATAACGGCATAGTTCTCATATATTTGGGTATAAGATACTCATGCAAAAGTAATAGGAGGTTGTGTTTACCGATTGTACGGAAACAGCTTCGCTCTGGATAGACCCCTCAGAATTCCATTGGTAGTATGACTATGTGTCTATGGAAGTCCGAATCAGGGTAGGTTTATTTGGTCTTAACCTGACACTTGCACCGCTAATACTTGCGACAATCAATATACTTTGGTTTTGGTCGTCCAGGGCTTTAACAGGTTCTGTGTACGCCTATTCTGGGTATATTGAGAATCGTAGTGTATTGGGTGTGATGTCAAGACGGAAGTATCACTCCAGTCATAGTGGAGATAATGATAATGTAGGATACGAAACTGGTGCTCTTTTCTACTGCAGTCATCAGGATAATATGACTAGGTCTTGAAGCGAATGGCTTTCGTACTGCGTAACTTTCTCCAAAGTAATGGAATCATCCATATGATTCAAGGATGGGAGGAGGTGAGCAACCTTGTCTCTCAAATTCTCGATGAAGTTGTTGATGCCCAACACTGGGGTCCATTGGGGAGGAATTATTGAGGCCTTGCCCTTCTGGGCTGCTGTTTTCTTCCTCAGAGCCCTCTCTATCGTCTCCTCGGGCTCATCCCTCTGATCTGATAGTGACATCTCTTACTCGATCGGGGATGAACGATTACGGCTTGGACTGGTCTGGAGGTACTTGTGGTATGAACGACCGGCTGGGAATATACAGGTTGAAATTAAAGGGTCGGGACTACGGCGGTTGATGGGGAGCTTGAAGGCCATGGTGACGATGTGGCAGTAGTATTGGCAAAATTTTGCCTAACGCCTGGCGTGACAGGCGTATTCATTCAAGGTCGGGAGCTGCTGGACCCACCTCGGGAGGTTCGCAGGATCTCTTGAGCATGCTGGAAAGGAGTTCGGTAGCCAGACATTCATGCAAAGGAAAAGAAAAACACTTAGAACATAAAAAAAGAAAGAGGGTAAAACAAGGAGAAAAAAAGACTAAGACGAAAAAAACAAAGTTAGCAGGTCAGTCAAAACCTACTAGCCTGCCTCGGCTGGGGTGGTGGAGTGCTCGGGATTAGGCCTGAGTCGGCCAAGGCAGAGGAATTAATGAGGTCCTTGTAGTGAGCTCCAAATTTGGTTGCCATTTTCTCCCTGGTTCGGGTCTCGTAGAGGACTTTGGGGAGATCACCCCATCAAATTACAAAGGGTTAAGAGGTTAGAAATCGGTTAAGTCAGAAAAAAGAGGGAATTTAGAGGTCAGGTCGTTACCTTCGTTAGAAAAGACATTAGAGACTGTGAGGAGTTCACCATCAACTAGCTGTTGTTGTTCCTAGAGGCCCATAGCAAAGAACCACTTATCTTTGAAGTCCATGTTGGTGGCTGTGAGATTGGTAATGAGGTGGGGAATCCCGGCGTGAGCAAAGAGGTAGTATTAGCCCTTGTATTTTTTTTGGGTTGGCATTCATTCGGTAAAACCTCTTCAGTTCGAAGAAGGTTGGCTCTGCCATCGCGGTTCGGCTCGAGATGATGTACAGGCCGTCCAAAATTCTCTAGCTGTTTAGATTTATTTGGCACGGAGCAATGTGCATAGAAGATATCATCCTTGCGAAGTAGCCTTGGATGGGCAGCCGAAGTCTCATATCAAAGAAAATAATGCACAGTACTATGATATCATTTCCGGGTCGGTTTGCTTGGTCCCACTCCCTCGGGACAACTAGGCTGATATCCTCCAGAATATCAAACCTTTCCCTCAATTGTTCCAGTTCATTCTCATTGATTCCTAAAGCCTGTGACCGGCGTAAACACACGCGTATAACGCAAGCACACGTATCTGTAGGCATTGCATTTTCGCATGTGAAACCCGATGATGAGTCTCATTTGGAGGCACTACCTTTTGAGTCATGAAAGCCGCGGGAAACGGATATCGGAAGGGGGAATTCAGAATAAATAAGCTCACTGTCTTCGTTGGTGCTGCGTTCGTTACTTCGTTCGAACCTCGTGCAGATTGCGGACGTTCGTGCCGCGTGCGATGAGGCATTCGAACGGAGCCGGTAATTCTGGTTTTGCTGCTAGCCACACCCCAGCCCATTTAGCTCCCCAAAGCCCATAAAACACATCCCAAATTAAATAATTAAATATTAATTAAATATTAAACATTAAAATAAAACATTTAAATCATTTACCAATTAAATAAAACATAAAATAAAATCATGCCTAATATAAATGAATCAAACATATTATATACTAAAACTAAAAATAAGATTTGCCTAATTAAAATCAATCTTAACCAATTAAAGCCAATCATATATTTGATTTCCTAATTCAATAAGATATCCACCAATTTAAAAGTATTGACTTCCTAATCTAAACCAAATTTGTCCCCCCTCAATCTTTGACTTTCCTTGCTAAACACTAAATCATATCCTAATTAAATGCACAAAATCCCTTCTCTTGTCAACCCTAACCCTTCTCTATATAAACAACCCCTCACCAAAGCCTTTGTCTCCAGGACACACATAGAATTCACACCCAAACTCTCTCAAAATCTCTCTAGACTCTCTCTACACACCCAAGACCAAACAAGCAAAAAGAGAAAACACTTCACACACACAACAAAAAGAAAACAAAGAAACCACCACAAAGCCACCACCCTCCATAGCCGAAACAGCCACCCATACAGCAGCCCTCCACCACCGAAAATCACCACAAAACCACACCCTAAAACACGCCTAAAAACCCCCGAGACCCCCAAAACAGAAGCCCAAATCCTTAAAAAACAGTAACATAAAAACTGCATTGATAACCTTAAAAATAATCATATTTAATTGCACTAAGAACCCACACAACTGGAATAGTTCTTTGAAAACATTGAAACAGGTAGCCCGTGCAGTGAGCAGCAAAACAAGCCGAATAGGAGCAGAACGGAGTTCGAATCGTAAGCAAAGCAGCGGAACAGTGAGCTAGGACATCGAACCAGCGGACCAGAAAAAGTTGCGGAGCTTTACCCCCCTTTCGATCTTCGTGGAACGTGAGTCCGAGAGACGGCTTAAAAGGTTAGACCTGAGGGTATCTTTCACACTTATTCTCATTTCATTTTCTAGTCATTTATTTTGATTATATTTTCTGTATTTGTAGTATCCGTTGTGTGTATGATGTATGTTGTGGGTATTGGATGAATGAGAGATGTGTCAACTCTCGCGGTATATCGGATGGAAACCCGGACATAAATTTCATAGCCGATTCCGAATGGACGGTAATATGATCTGTACTCGGGCCACAATTCCACGTACCGCTTGGGTAAACGACACTATCTTTCTTTTGTTGTGCTGCTCTTGTTTATTTAGTTTGTTTTACCTAAACTCAATATGTCGTTAGTTATGCATGATTCAACCAAGCGCATGGGCTTAGTGAGTTAGTCCAAAGGTCCTCCATTTAGGAGACAAAGAGCCGAAAAGGCCACCTTCGTGACACTACTTCGCCGCGTCGGTTGATGTATGTTCGGTTGGACGCGAGATACGTTCAATCGGGCATACTTAGTTTGATATTGTTATCTTTATTTTCGTATGTATAAGTCAATCGAGCGCATGGGCTTAGTAAGTGTGTTGTGAGATCCCCTATGGGGAGGGGCTAAAAGCCCTTTACCACGATGCTTTGCCGCGCCGGTTGATGTGTGTTCGGATTGGATGTAATGTGTGTTCAATCGGGCATACTTGGTTGATATGATTGGTTCTATTCTTGTATGTGTGATGTGACGCGCATGGGCTTAGCATGTTGGTCTAAAGGTCCTCTCTTTGAGAGATCAAGAGCCCCAAAAGGTCACCTTTACGGCAGTGCTTCACCGCGCCCTTTTATTTTCTGTATATATTGCGTCCTATTTCATGCATCAGGTCCGTGTCCGTTCGAACGCGTTCACGAACGCAACTCGAACGCGCATGTGTTTTTGCCTTATTATGTGTCAGGTCTCGTATCCGTTCGAACGCGTTTACGAACGCTACTCGAACATGAGTGTTCTGTCTCATTTCCGTTCGAACGCGTTTACGAACGCTACTCGAACGTGAACATTCTGTTTCATTTCTGTTCGAACGCGTTTACGAACGCTACTCGAACGTGAACATTCTGTTTCATTTCCGTTCGAACGCGTTTACGAACGCTACACGAACGTGCACACACTGAACTGAGTCTGTCTTATTATATTCATGCATAATTGCCTATTGGTTGATCTTTCTTATGCAAATGTGTGTCACAACTCGTATGCTTATGTCATGATAACATTTGAGTATTATTTCTTGCGGTATATCGGATGGAAACCCAGACGTAAATTCCGTAGCCGATTCCGAATGGACGGTAGTGCGGTCTGTACTTGGGCTACAATTCCACGTACCGCTTGGAAAAGTGCCCATATGTGTGCTTGTAGGGTCAATATGTGTGCTTGTGTTTTCCCGAATGTGATATGTAATTTTGTATGTTCATTGCTATCTTGAGATATATTAAGCATGCAATTTTGAATATGAGAATATGTAAAAATGTACACATAAGTTTTATTTTGCATATGAGAATTTAGAAGCATGATACTCTTGGAAATAAGTGTTACTCAGCTTAGTTAAATTATTACATGAATCCTTTCATTACAAGTGACATAAGTAAGGGACCATTCCGAACCCAACGGTTTGAGGTTTTCCCTTGCGAGGGGTGAGTGCGGCCTTAAATCTTTGTCCCGGTTCACACCGGGTGGCGACTCCATGTTATGTAATCCTTCCCAACTAGGCCGTGAGCCTAGGAGCGGCGTCGCTCAGTTTCTGTGTCCCACAGTCTGGCGACTCCACTGGGGATAGTATTTGGCCCCGAAATATTGTCTTGTAATGAGTGGATTTATGTTTTAATTGGCCATGTCTATAGTGGATAAGTGAGAGTTTAATCAAGGGCACTTTGAGGCTAGGTAATGGTTTGGTGTCTTCCTTCATTCACTACCTTTCTAGAAGGAAAAGCTGTGAGGACACCTATATGGCCATCTACTTGTAGCCTTTGTGATGGACTAATTTGGAGGACTCGTTGTTTATTCCTGACAACAAGCGATAAGAGCCTAAGAGGCTTGGGTATTTAAGTGAGCCTCGCTCCACCTTCCCTCTGGGGGATCTACAACGGGAATCCATTTGACAGTCCGTCACACACCATAGCTCATTGGCACGTACCTTAGTGTATAAAAAGGGATACGCTCACTTGGTCACTTGAACCCTTGAGTGGGGAGACCTAGTTGTGGGCTATCCTTCGCCAGTGAGAGCCTTTGTCCATACTCTTGCAAACCCACCCATAGACTGGTTTATATGGTTAAAGTAGCAATTATTTCCTTGAGTATGTGCTTGTGGACCATCCTCATTTGGATGCAGTTGGACTATTGTCAGAAATACGGGCTTGCTGGGCCATTTAAACTGGGGCAAGTTCGTACTGTATGACTATTAGGCCCAAGGCTTCTGAAATGTTGATGGGCCATTATGAAAAAAAATTATTATGTTATGTTTGCATTATCTCCCTTCTATGCTTATGTTTGGGAACATCACCGTTTGGATCCATTTGGGCCATTTGTCATGGGATATGGGCTTGTTGGGCCATTTAAACTGGGACAAGAACGTATTTCATGACTATTGGGCCAAAAGCTTCTAAGTGATTGATGGGCCACCTTGAGTGCTTGTCTTCGGAATATTATCATTTGGATTTAGTTGGGCTCTTTGCCGTAAGACATGAACTCGTTGTGCCATTTAAACTGGGACGGGTTCACCCTTATGACAGTTGTCCCAAAAGTTTCTAAAATGATGATAGGCCGATTTGTTTGATAATTTTATTTGATTTAATGTTATATAGTTCTTATGCATATCATGCATACATATACCCTGTTAACATCCTCTGTGTCTTAAAAGACACCATAGATACCGTTTGGGTTAGAGAAGGAACCAGACTCACTAAAAGAACAAGTATGAGTGAATCCGATAATGAGGTGTCCCGTATGGATCAGTTAGAGAATGGTCTCGCCAAGATCACTGAACAGTTGCAGGCTTTGACTACTGCTATGGCTGGTATAGCTGGGTCTCGTGCCGGGGTTCATTCTGGGGATGTGAGACAAGAGGAATCTCCGAACAGATTGGGGGATGATATCCCCGCTTTTGATGATGATATGGCAGAGTATGCAGCAGGCAGAGTATCTGGGTCTCAGAAAGAGTTACAGAAACTTCGGGATCAGGTTGAGTCAGTTACCCGCAAGATGAGGGGTAAGAATGAGGATTGCTGGATTATGACACATTGACTTTTGAGGAACAGTTGCCTGCACAGTTCAAGATGCCAGATATGGCTAAGTTCAACGGGAATGGGGATCTGAGGGTGCATCTCCGACAGTTTGTATCAGTCATGAGTTCAGTTGGCTTGTCTCAGCGCCAGGTGCAGAAAATGTTTGGAATGTCGCTTGAAGGGGCTCCCGTGGTATGGTACCACAGTTTGGACAAGAAAGTGAAGGAAGATTGGAGGGAGTTAGCTGATGCTTTCCTGAAGCAATATGTCACTGACTTGGAGATCGATCTGTCACTCCGTGATCTGGAGAATGTTAAGCAGAAAGCGGAGGAGAGTTTTAAGGAGTATGTGGACCGGTGGAGGGGTCAATTATTGAAAATGCAGACTAGGCCTTCGGAGAAGGATCAGATCAAGATGATTATCAAGGGCACCAAGCCCTCCATTTACGGCAAGTTGAGGAGGATGACCTCCATGATTGCAGACTTTCGACAGTTGAGGGAAACTGTCATGGATATTGAGGAAGAAGAGGCCGCGAGAATAGAAAATTCTATGGTTTAAACAGGAGGCCCATTGGGGGCAACATCGGGAACAAAGCCCGTTTCTGCTGAAGTTGCTGCTATCCGGAACAGGCAGTTTTCCAACTTGGGAGACCCTGTCTAAGGTGCTAGAGAAGTTGAAGAGGCAAGGGCTTTTAAAACCCTTGGATACCAAACCATTACCCAATCCCCTACCACCACATATTAACCTAAGCCTTTATTGCCACTTCCACCAACAAAAAGGCCATGACACCGACAACTGCGCCCGACTCCGCCATGAAATCCAAGACCTGATAGACTCCAAGAAAATACCCAACCCAGAAACAGAACAGAACAGCCCGATACACACAGAAACCCCTTACCCAACTACCGTGCCGTACCACCACCAGCCTATATGATCAATTCTGGCCTTCCAGAAGACCTTGTCCTAAAATCCTTTCACCCTCAGCCTTTTGCCTGGGAATCTGGGATAGCACCAGTGAGGATGAGTTTGAGCAGAAGAAGGACTTTTGGCTTGATTTCTCTAGCAGTGATGAGGAGGAGGAAGTAAGGGGAATGACACGTAGCGGTCGTTTTTATAATGATATGACGGAAAAAGGGTAAGGAAGCTTTGACGATGGTGGTAGAGAAGTGGTTGAGGCTGCAGAAAATACTGAAGGGGATATAGTGCTGAGACAATTGAGGAAGACTAGAGCACAAGTCAGTATCTGGGAACTATTATGTGCATCTCGGGAGCATAGACAGGCTATGGTTGAGGCCTTGAGCAAGATTGTGGTACCGGAGGATGCCAACCCCGCAATGTTTGTTGGGTCGGTTCAGAAGGAAGCTTTGCAGATATCCTTTTCTGAGGATGATCTCCCACCGGAGGGGAGGAATCATAATAGGCCTTTATTTATCAGGGCCGAAGTGAGGGGCAAGAAAACTTCATGTGTGATGGTGGATGACGGTTCATCCATCAATGTGTGCCCGTTGAAAATTCTGGCAAGATTGGGTATGAAAGCGACAGACTTGGACCCCTCCAGTATGACTATTAAAGCTTATGATGACAGTAAGCGGGGAGTGTGAGTTGGGTACCTTTGTGGCCATAGTCAAGGTAGCCGATTGAAGATGAAATTGAGTTCACAGTGCTGGACATCCCAGCCACTTTTTCCTTATTGTTGGGAAGGCCTTGGTTTCACAAGCTTGGGGGCGTGCCTTCCACTTTGCATCAGATGATCAGATTCCCGTATGAGGGAGAAGATTGTTACCATCCGGGGGCTGAGTTAGACAATGCCGTGGCTGCCTTGGAGATACTGCCTTTCACGAGGTTCCAGGTATCAGCCACTTTTGAGGAGTGGGTGGATCCTAGGGTGGCTAGGATTATGGAGAAATGAAGTTGAGCCGGGTAAAGGTTCAAAATTGCCGGATTTCAGAGGACAGACTACTCGGAAGGGTTTGGGGTACAAATCTGACGAAGAAAAGCCGAAGGTCAAGAAAAAGGGCCTGAAACTGATGGAGTGCTTTGTGAAAGCTTCAGGGTATCAAGGAGAGCCTGAACCTGTGAAAGTCAATGGGATTGTGGTGCCTGGGTTTGAGATCTTCCAGGATTTGTTGGGTGAGAAACCATTGGCTGGAAAAGCTGTGGAAACAGAGATTTGGGAGGAGGAATTGATGAAGTTAGAGAACCTGACTCTGGAAGAAGATGAGAAGCCTGAAGAAGATCTGATTGCAGAGGAAGAAGTGTCTCTGGATGATGAAGACATTTACCTTCCTGACTTATTTGAATGTACTTCCGCATTATCCAATAATAAAGACATTTCTTTTGCTTACTTGCTTGAGTCATTTCCATTCACTCTGCATGAATCAAGCATATTTGACATCAGTTCAGCCAGAACTATTGCATTTAACTTGGGCACACTTGAGAACCCCAAAGAAATTTTGATTGCAAGTGAAGTAACCTCCGAAGAGAGGGAGAAACTAGAACAAGTGTTGGTCAGATATGCCAAAGTATTTGCTTGGTCTTATGAGGACATGCCCGGGGTAGACAGAAACATTGCCCAGCACACAATACCAACTTACCCGAATATGAGGCCAGTAAAGCAGCAGAAACTTCGACGGATGAGACCGGAATGGGCTGAGAGAAAGTCAGGAGGAAGTTAAGAAAAGATAGATGTGGGGTTCCTGGAAGTGGTAAAATATCCTGAATGGTTGGCTAACATAGTACCGGTGGTACCGAAGAAAGATGGGAAGGTCAGAATGTGTGTAGACTACAGAGATCTCAATAAAGCTTGTCCGAAAGATGATTTCCCTTTGCCGCATATAGATGTCTGGTCGACAGTGCGGCTTTGTCTGCTATGTATTCATTTGCAGATGGATTTTCAGGGTACAATCAGGTTCTCATGGCTGAAGAGGATAAACACAAGACTGCATTTGTTACCGAGTGGGGTACCTATTGTTACAAGGTGATGCCGTTTGGGCTTAAGAATGCAGGAGCTACTTATCAGCGGATGGCCACTACACTCTTCCATGACTTGATGCACAAAGAGATTGAGGTATATGTGGATGATATGATGGTGAAATCAGAGAACAGAGTTGGGCATATTGAGGCATTGGAAAGGTTCTCCAGAGAGTTGACAGATATAACCTGCGGCTTAATCCCAAGAAATGTGTGTTTGGGGTGACATCAGGGAAATTGCTTGGTCATACAGTGGGAATGGGCGGAATAGAGGTAGACTCCGAAAAGATCAAGGCAATCACAGAAATGTCTGCACCGAAGACAGAAAAGGAAGTCAGGGCATTTGGGGAAGATTCAGTACATCAGTCGGTTTATTGCCAAGTTGACATCGGTATGCGAGCCTATCTTCAAACTGTTGAGAAAAGATCAGCCAGTGAGATGGAATGAACAGTGTCAGACCGCCTTCGACAGAATCAGAGAATACTTGGTGAAGCCACCCGTATTGAAACCTCCGAGGCCGGGTAGACCTTTGATATTGTATTTGGCTATAGAATCAGAAGCATTGGGAGGTATGATGGTACAGGCAGATGAGAAGGGGGGTAGAACATGCAGTTTATTATCTGAGTAAGAAGCTGCTTCCGTATGAGGCTCGGTATCAGGAAGTTGAGAAGATCTGCCTTGCAGTGGTATGGGCTTCCAGAAAGTTGCGACATTACTTCCAGTCTTACAAGATCCAGGTGGTGGCAAAGGAGAATCCTCTGAAATATCTTCATTCAGTGCCTTCACTAGTGGGAAAACTGGGCCGATGGTTGGTATTGTTGACAGAGTTTGACATTGAGTATATCACCTCCAAAGTGATCAAGGACGAGCAGTAGCGGCGGAGTTCTGGCATTGCAACCTGTTGAGGGGGATCAGTATAAGTTTGAGTTTCCAGATGAAGAGATCCAAGCAATAACAGTTCAGAGATGGAAGATGTATTTCGACGGAGCAGTGAATTACAAGGGAGCCGGAATTGGGATCGTGATAGTAACCCCGAGGGAGAGACTTTGCCTTTGGCTAAAGGTTGACATTCAGAGTGACTAATAACATGGCTGAGTATGAAGCATGTGCTTTTGGCCTGACATCATTGATAGCCTTGAAGGCCGGGAGTGTGGAAATCTACGGAGATTCTATGTTGGTAGTCCAGCAGATGCGAGGAGAATGGGAATTGAAAGAAGAACGGTTGAGGCCTTATCTTTTTCACCTCAGAAAATTGGCACAGGGTATCCCCGAGTGTAAGTTTCAGCACCTACCAAGAGAAGAGAATCAGATGGCAGACGCATTGGCTACACTAGCAGCGACTTGGGAAAATCCAGAGAGAGAAGTTAGATGAGACCGTTGGTACTGACGACAGCAAGTAAACCTGCTTATGAGATAGAAAGAATTCTGGAAGTTGAGGTTGATGATGGTAAGCCTTGGTATTATGACATTCAGAGGTATCTGGAACATGGTGAATTCCCGGAAGGGGCGGGCAGAAAAGACAAAATAGCCATTCAGAAGTTGGCTTCCCAGTATGTGACTCTGAGAGGGGAACTGTACAAGAGGCAGGCAAACGGTATTCAGTTGAAATGTTTGAGAAAAGAAGAAGAAGAAGAGAAGTGATGGAAGAGGTACATGCCGGGGTATGTGGTCCGCACATGAATGGGTTGAACTTGTCCCGCAAGATAGTGAGACAGGGGTTTTATTGGTCGACTATGGAGACAGACTGCGTAAGGATGGTAAAGCACTGTCACGACTGTCAGATACACGGCAATCTGAGTCATTGCCGCATACAGAATTACACGGGTTGTCAGAGCCGTGGCCTTTCTCAGCATGGGGAATAGATATGATTGGGGAAATTCGACCAAATGCATCAAATGGGCATCGCTTCATAGTAGTAGCAGTGGATTACTTCTCAAAGTGGGTAGAAGCTGAGTCGTTCCGGAACGTTACAGCGAAGCAGATGGCAAAGTTCATAGCTCGGAACCTCATTGTCGGTATGGTATGGTATGCCGCATCATGTAGTGACAGACAACGGGGTCCAGTTTCAAGGAGAGACGAAGGCAATGTTACAGAGGCACGGGATAGGCCACCACAAGTCATCACCGTACAGGCCGCAGGCAAATGGGGCAGTTGAGGCAGCCAACAAGACTATAAAGACAATTTTAGCCAAGATGACAGAAAATTGTAGAGATTGGGCCGAGAAGTTACCGTATGCTTTGTGGGGATACAGAACATCAGTAAGAACGGCAACGGGTGCAACACCTTACTCGTTGGTCTACGGAATGGAAGCAGTATTGCCAGTAGAAGTGGAAATACAGTCCCTGAGGGTATTAGCAGAGGCAGAATTACCGGAACAGGAATGGGCCGCACAGAGATTTGATCAGTTGGTACTGTTGGATGAGAAGAGAACGAAGTCTTTGTATCACATGCAGTTGTATCAGAAGAGACTAGCCCGGGCATTCAACAAGAAAGTACGTCCCACAAAGATCAGAAAGGGTGATTTGGTACTTAAGCAGTCGAGGCCGTCGACGACGGACCCGAGAGGGAAATTCAGGCCTAACTGGGAAGGGCTTACATCGTTCAGAAAGTCCTGGGAAATGGAGCAGTGAAGCTATCAGACTTCGAAGGAAATGAATTCACAGAACCAATCAATGTCGACAGGTTGAAGTTGTACTTTGCTTGAGAAGTCTTGGTCGCCACGGAAGACCTAACCCAACGGGAATAAGAAACTCATGCATACATGCATACACGTAACCTATATTGCATATTTTTGTGTTTGTTCTGTTTTGTGTAAACAGGTGTTGAAGACGGAAAAGAGCGAGCAGCAAGCAATCAGAGATGGCAAAGGCACAGCATTTGATATGGGCAGTAATCTGAAGATTGAGGTCCCAATGAAGTTAAGTTCCGGGTATGGGTCTCGGAGGGCGAAGCCCATATCGGCTAAGGAGCGAGGTTCCACAGTGTACAGCTTGGGGGCGAGGCCCATATCAACTGGGGAGCGAGGCTCCACATCACATCATGTCAGCTTGGGGGCGAAGCCCATATCGGCTGAGGAGCGAAGCTCCACATCATCATTTTCGGGATGCGTCCCAGGGTCGAGGCCCATATTTTGTCAACGGTATTGGGATGCGTCCCAGGGTCGAGGCCCCCGTTGTCGGTTGCAGCTATTGGGATGCGTCCAGGATCGAGGTCCATTGCATCATCATTTTCGGGATGCGTCCCAGGGTCGAGGCCCACATTTTGTCAGCGGTATTGGGGATGTGTCCCAGGGTCGAGGCCCCCGTTGTCGGTTGCAGTATGGCGATGCGTCCCAGGATCGAGATCCACTGCATCATCATTTTCGGGATGCGTCCCAGGGTCGAGGCCCACATTTTGTCAGCGGTATTGGGATGCGTCCCAGGGTCGAGGCCCCCGTTGTCGGTTGCAGCTATTGGGATGCGTCCCAGGTTCGAGGTCCACATCATCAGCAGCATCGAGACGCGTCTCAGGATCGAGGTCCACTGCAGTATCAGCTCAGCTCGAGACCGCTAGCTAACCAGGTAAGTAAAATGCATTGCATAACTTTGATAGGATTGTTCAAAGTCACACACTGCACAAGTCCCATCAAAGTGGGGGCGACTGTAGGCATTGCATTTTCGCATGTGAAACCCGATGATGAGTCTCATTTGGAGGCACTACCTTTTGAGTCATGAAAGCCGCGGGAAACGGATATCGGAAGGGGGAATTCAGAATAAATAAGCTCACTGTCTTCGTTGGTGCTGCGTTCGTTACTTCGTTCGAACCTCGTGCAGATTGCGGACGTTCGTGCCGCGTGCGATGAGGCGTTCGAACGGAGCCGGTAATTCTGCTTTGCTGCTAGCCTCACACCCCAGCCCATTTAGCTCCCCAAAGCCCATAAAACACATCCCAAATTAAATAATTAAATATTAATTAAATATTAAACATAAAATAAAACATTTAATCATTTACCAATTAAATAAAACATAAAATAAAATCATGCCTAATATAAATGAATCAACATATTATATACTAAAACTAAAAATAAGATTTGCCTAATTAAAATCAATCTTAACCAATTAAAGCCAATCATATATTTGATTTCCTAATTCAATAAGATATCCACCAATTTAAAAGTATTGACTTCCTAATCTAAACCAAATTTGTCCCCCCTCAATCTTTGACTTTCCTTGCTAAACACTAAATCATATCCTAATTAAATGCACAAAATCCCTTCTCTTGTCAACCCTAACCCTTCTCTATATAAACAACCCCTCACCAAAGCCTTTGTCTCCAGGACACACATAGAATTCACACCCAAACTCTCTCAAAATCTCTCTAGACTCTCTCTACACACCCAAGACCAAACAAGCAAAAAGAGAAAACACTTCACACACACACAAAAAGAAAACAAAGAAACCACCACAAGCCACCACCCTCCATAGCCGAAACAGCCACCCATACAGCAGCCCTCCACCACCGAAAATCACCACAAAACCACACCCTAAAACACGCCTAAACAACCCCCGAGATTACCCCAAAACAGAAGCCCAAATCCTTAAAAAACAGTAACATAAAAACTGCATTGATAACCTTAAAAATAATCATATTTAATTGCACTAAGAACCCACACAACTAGGAATAGTTCTTTGAAAACATTGAAACAGGTAGCCCGTGCAGTGAGCAGCAAAACAAGAGCCGAATAGGAGCAGAACGGAGTTCGAATCGTAAGCAAAGCAGCGGAACAGTGAGCTAGGACATCGAACCAGCGGACCGGAAAAAGTTGCGGAGCTTTACCACCCCTTTCGATCTTCGTGGAACGTGAGTCCGAGAGACGGCTTAAAAGGTTAGACCTGAGGGTATCTTTCACACTTATTCTCATTTCATTTTCTAGTCATTTATTTTGATTATATTTTCTGTATTTGTAGTATCTGTTGTGTGTATGATGTATGTTGTGGGTATTGGATGAATGAGAGATGTGTCAACTCTCGCGGTATATCGGATGGAAACCCGGACATAAATTTCATAGCCGATTCCGAATGGACGGTAATATGATCTGTACTCGGGCCATAATTCCACGTACCGCTTGGGTAAACGACACCATCTTTCTTTTGTGTGCTGCTCTTGTTTATTTAGTTTGTTTTACCTAAACTCAATATGTCGTTAGTTATGCATGATTCAACCAAGCGCATGGGCTTAGTGAGTTAGTCCAAAGGTCCTCCATTTAGGAGACAAAGAGCCGAAAAGGCCACCTTCGTGACACTACTACGCCGTCGCTCGGTTGATGTATGTTCGGTTTGACGCGAGATACGTTCAATCGGGCATACTTAGTTTGATATTGTTATCTTTATTTTCGTATGTATAAGTCAATCGAGCGCATGGGCTTAGTAAGTGTGTTGTGAGATCCCCTATGGGGAGGGGCTAAAAGCCCTTTACCACGATGCTTTGCCGCGCCGGTTGATGTGTGTTCGGATTGGATGTAATGTGTGTTCAATCGGGCATACTTGGTTGATATGATTGGTTCTATTCTTGTATGTGTGATGTGACGCGCACGGGCTTAGCATGTTGGTCTAAAGTCCTCTCTTTGAGAGATCAAGAGCCCCAAAAGGTCACCTTTACGGCAGTGCTTCGCTGCGCCCTTTTATTTTTCTTTTATATATTGCGTCCTATTTCATGCATCAGGTCCGTGTCCGTTCGAACGCGTTCACGAACGCAACTCGAACGCGCATGTGTTTTTGCCTTATTATGTGTCAGGTCTCGTATCCGTTCGAACGCGTTTACGAATGCTACTCGAACGTGAGTGTTCTGTCTCATTTCCGTTCGAACGCATTTACGAACGCTACTCGAACGTGAGCATTCTGTTTCATTTCCGTTCGAACGCGTTTACGAACGCTACTCGAACGTGAACATTCTGTTTCATTTCCGTTCGAACGCGTTTACGAACGCTACTCGAACGTGAACATTCTGTTTCATTTCCGTTCGAACGCGTTTACGAACGCTACACGAACGTGCACACACTGAACTGAGTCTGTCTTATTATATTCATGCATAATTGCCTATTGGTTGATCTTTCTTATGCAAATGTGTCACAACTCGTATGCTTATGTCATGATAACATTTGAGTATTATTTCTTGCGGTATATCGGATGGAAACCCAGACGTAAATTCCGTAGCCGATTCCGAATGGACGGTAGTGCGGTCTGTACTTGGGCTACAATTCCACGTACCGCTTGGAAAAGTGCCCATATGTGTGCTTGTAGGGTCAATATGTGTGCTTGTGTTTTCCCGAATGTGATATGTAATTTTGTATGTTCATTGCTATCTTGAGATATATTAAGCATGCAATTTTGAATATGAGATATATGTAAAAATGTACACATAAGTTTTATTTTGCATATGAGAATTTAGAAGCATGATACTCTTGGAAATAAGTGTTACTTAAGCTTAGTTAAATTATTACATGAATCCTTTCATTACAAGTGACATAAGTAAGGGACCATTCCGAACCCAACGGTTTGAGGTTTTCCCTTGCGAGGGGTGAGTGCGGCCTTAAATCTTTGTCCCGGTTCACACCGGGTGGCGACTCCATGTTATGTAATCCTTCCCAACTAGGCCGTGAGCCTAGGAGCGGCGTCGCTCAGTTTCTGTGTCCCACAGTATCGTTCAAGTAGTATAAAAAGTATCGATCCCACGAGGACTTAATACCTAAGCTATTAATTTATGAGGTCAAATGATTACTAGTATCTAACAGGTTGTTTGATTGATTTGAAATGGTGAAGATTTTAAATTTAAAAACAAGTAAATAAAATTACACGAAGGTTGGTTTAAGAAAATTCAATATTAAAAACTATCTAGGGTTGTGAATCTTTCTAATATCTTTTAAAAGATGAAGTGGTTATTTCATGTTTGTGTAATAAATCGGTTTACTAACCTGGAACACTAAATTATGCGAAAGCCTCTGTCGATGGTCAGACGCAAATACCCAGTTTAACCCAATTGAACCATATGTCTATGTCAACCAAATTATCTGGATTCATTAAGTTTAAGTTCCAATTATGGCTACCCCCGCCCGATAGGTATATGTCTATCCTGTAAGGAAATCTATTAAAGGGTTATCTATCCTCAAGGAAGATCGTGGGCTATTAAGTCTAAGGCTGAAACCTAAAATCTCTATGTCTAGTTCATTTTAGATTTACCAGATCAATCTTATTAGTGGCCAATTAACAAGACGCATTAAGCTTAAGACTTAATAAGTAAACCTTTAAATTACCCAAACTATAAAATAACCCCTTATAAACTGGTGATATTAAAAGTCATCACAACCCCAGATAACTAACTTAGTTACTACACATAACTAGGGCTTTAAAAGACATAAAGTAAAAATACTGAAAAGTAATTGCGGTAAAGTAAAAGCTAAAAAGTAATTTGCAATAAAATAAAATGCTAAGGTAAAAGGATCAACTTTTACTACTACTAATTTAGATATCTCCCTTAATATAATATATTAACTTGTGATTAATTTACTAACCAGCCATATAAGCGATAACCTGATTAAGTCAAATTGAGTCCAACCAGCCATAAAGGCGGAACCAAAATAAACCTGCCATATAGGTGGTAAGAAAATTTAATTACCAACTGACCAATCTAGCGGTATCCTTGATTAGTCAGGTTTAAACCAGATTAAAATGAATTACCAACCGACCAATCTGGCGGTATCCTTTTTAAGTCAAATTTTAAATAGTGAATATATTATATTTAAGAGAGATTAATCTAAATAGCAATAGTAAAAGAATTACCTTCCACCCTAGTAGGGGGAAGTTACCTCCTCATGGTGAATAGTAAAAACTGTAAAAAGTAAAGAAAGTAAATTACTATTATTACAGAACGTAATTAAAATTAATTACAAAGCTAAAAATTAAAATAAACTAGTTAGAAAACTCTCTATTTACATCAGGGAATTCAGAGAGAATGGTACATTTGAAACTGAAATCTCGAGCTCAATTTATAGACCCCGGTAGGCCTCCGGCGTCGCGACTCAAAAGCCTTTGGCGTCGCGACGCCAGCACTTTTTGGCGTGGCATGCTGAGGTGATGACACGTGGTGATTCTAGATAAGGAGATAAGGCGACATGTGGCAAGGCGGGTGAGATCTCAATAATTTTGACACGTGGCAGCTTCTAATTGGTCGTCTCAGATTCTTATCCGCCACGTGTCGATTTCAGATAAGTGAGCCAATAATAGATGCTGATGTGGCACTGACGTGGCCAAAGGGAATGTCGGCACCATAGAATTGCGACATGTGGCACGCTGTGATTGGTTGATGATGACGTGGCGATGATGTGGCATTTTGACTCGGTCAATGGTGATGTGGACGATGACGTGGCTGACAAGTGGAGTGACATGTGGTGATAGCGATTGTCGGCACCGTAGGATGATGACACGTGGCACGACGCACATTAGCAGATCGGTTGTGATGGTGACACGTGGCACGGTGCACGTTAGCAAAGTCAAACCTTTCTCAGATTCTGACTGTTGGACAATTATGGCCCATATCATTACTATATGTACAGATCATGACGTTGTTGTACAAATTAACTATGTGACAAAGGAATTTGCCCTTTTATCATTTGTAATTAGATTACCAAGATGTATAAATGATAAAAGGTCCATATGATTAGTTTCGGATTGAGATGATATGAGACAGTATCAATCCACGAAGGTTTAATCATTAAATATCCCTAGTCAGAGTATTATCGAGATTGGACATCGATAATGCGTAAAAGACTAGTATTACACTTGTGCGCGTTGTGGGAGCATAACGACATAGTTCTCATATATTTGGGTATAGGATACTCATGCAAGTGTAATAGGAGGTTGTGTTTACCGATTGTACGGAAACAGCTTCGCTCTGGATAGACCCCTCGGAATTCCATTGGTAGTATGACTATGTGTCTATGGAAGTCCGAATCAGGGTAGGTGTATTTGGTCTTAACCTGACACTTGCACCGCTAATACTTGCGATAATCAATATACTTTGGTTTTGGTCGTCCAGGGCTTTAACAGGTTCTGTGTACGCCTATTCTGGGTATATTGAGAATCGTAGTGTATTGGGTGTGATGTCAAGACGGAAGTATCACTCCAGTCATAGTGGAGATGATGATCACGTAGGATATGGAACTGGTGCTCTTTTCTACTGCAGTCATCGGGATAATATGACTAGGTCATGATTATTCGATTATAGAGTCTAGTTACCAGAGATCCGATATGTGCTTCGTACGAGCAGACACAATTCCAGCCCCAGGCCTTGCACGTGACATTTGATACTGGATCGTAATACGTAATACTATGTATACTACGCCTGATATAGATCACATATTCTAGTAAGAATATTTCTGGAGAATTGGGTAGGCACGGTGCTTTGCTAGAAGCCAACCATGTCTTGTAAATCGGTAAAAAACGTAGTACTAGGTACGTACGTGTTCAGATAGTCCGACGATCGGATTTACTGCCAACATATCCGGGGATCTCATGGGTCGCTTCCCGAAGATTCACCGATGATGTATGACTCACACTTTATTAATCTGGGATTAATTAGATGAGAGAGAAAATTAATCTGGGATTAATTACAGAGATATTTTATCTGGGGTAAAATATTTTTTAAAGAGAGAGAATGATTAATTTGGAATTAATCAATAAAATAATATATTCGATATATTATACGAAATTGGATTTCGACGCGGAATTAAAATTAGATTTTAATTCGGGCGAACGAGTTAATTTAGAATTAATTCGTTAGCGAAGTCAATAGTAATTTTGCTAGGCAAAATTATTTAATTGAATTTGATTTAATTACGTCACAACGGAAAATTCGTTAATTCGGAATTAGCGAACCCGAGCCCGGGAGTGTTTGCGGGCCCACTCGCATTTCAAATTCAAGTGCGGCCCACAAGTCACATCAAGCGTAAAATCATTAGTCACTTTGATTGATGTGATGTCTAGTCACTTTGAGTGATGTGATGTCTAGTCACTTTTGATGTGAATAGTGATGTGAGTGGTTGGAAGGCATTTATTGCCATTTTAACTCCAAATTTTGGTTTGACTTTTTGAAAGCCTAATACCAAAATTTTGGTAACACTTTTGGATAAGTTCATTTAGGTTTTTGGAAAACCAAATTACAATACAACCAACACAACACTCTCCATTTTTCTCCTACAAGTTTCGGCCAAGGGCCAAACTTCTTTCTCTCTCATTTTCTCTCACAAAACCGAGAGCTTGATGATGAACATGGAAGATTTGTGGCAAATCTTGCCAATGCTAGCACATGAAGAGTCATCCAAAGTGATAGGGAAACTTTTCCCATGAGCATGGAATCACAATACAAAGCTTGGAGCTTGGAGAATCCATGGAGGTGTTGACCGAATTTGGAGAGCACAAAATGCAGCCCACTGCCGAGAGCCACCTTGGAGGAAAGCTTGAAGATTTTTGTGTTCACGCATTGCCAAATCCGATCAATGTAAGTATGATTCCGCCATATTTCATTGTTGTATTCACACATGTTTCTTGATTGAATTGATCATTGGGACTAACTAGAAATCAAACAATGGTATCTTGAGCCATTTTGAGCATTAAATAAACTTAGAGTAAAATTTGGGTAAATTGGATTTGAGCATGTTTGAGTAAAATTAATTGTTTGAGCATGCTTGTATATGAATGACTTGGAGTTGTTTGTGATCAATTTTGTGAAAAATGGATTGGATCAATTTTTCCCCAATAAGTTGGCTTGGCCGAATACTTTGCTTGACCTAAAGTCATGGTATTTTTTATTTTTGATTCATTGGATGAGTTGAAATCATTTGGGAAATGTTGATTTGAGATTTAATTGGATTGAATTTTGAATTGGACAAATAATCTCTAATTACCGTGGACTTGAAGCATGTAAAATGATGTGATTTTTTGATTCAAATGTGTTGGACATGTGTTGATGATAATGAGCATAATTAATTGTGTAAATTAGTGTTTTGGAAATATTAATTTGAGTAATTAATTATGGCATACACTTTAATTAATTGGGCCAAATTTGGAATTGGGCTTTTAAAGTTGTAATTGGGCTTAATGGACTTGGTTGGGCCAAGTTTGGTTTAGGCTAATTGGTTGGATCCAATTGGGCCCAAAACCATATCCATAAAGTCCAAATATGACTTAATGGACCTTTAATTTTAATTGGGCCTAATGGGCCTAAATTGGTTTCTTGGCAAATAAGGGTGATTCCTTAAATGGGCTTTGGTATTTGGGTTTGACCCATATTGATCAAAAGTCCATGCCTTAAGAAATTAATTGAAAGCCCATTGGACTTTAAATTAAATTGACATTGGATGTTAATCAGGCTTTGAGACCCGCAAAGATTAGATTTAGAATCTAAGTCGCTAAAGGTTCATTAATAAAGTGTAAATATTTAATTTAAAATTAAATATAGAATTAGTATTAAATACAAATTAAATTGGATTTAATGTTGTAGTTTAATATAATTCAAGAATTCGTACTTTGAGTACTTATTCGCAAAATGAGTTTGACTCGCGCAAAATCAAATCGTTGTTTGAACATTGGATGGTCATTAATATTCAGATTAATTAATTGGATTAGATTGATTGATAACATGCTTGTGTGAATACATGGATGCGATGTATGAATAATGTATATCAGATGGATATTAGATGGGTGAGGGAAATTTTGGAAATTGTTGTAATAAATTTAGAATTTATTAAATTGGACCTGCGTGTCCAGTCTATTACCTCTTGACTCTTTGTATTTCTCTTCTCACCTATTCCCCTCAATGTAAATGAGATTTCTTTAGAAGTGTTATGTAATCGGGTAGAAGTAATACTTGTGCTAGCGGGAGAGAGGAAATGGAGAGATTTGTTCTAGGAACAATGTGTTAATTATCCATCCACATATCATTATTATATTTATTTACTTACGCGCCTTATTATGTGTTTAGAATGCATGTTTAAGGGTGTATGATGATGAGACCTTAACAAAGATAATTAATTGGTTACCAATTACGCGAAAAAACCCTCAAAACATATTAAGCGTTTTTCCTTCCATTGAGTGATTCTTACTCAAGATCCAATACTGGCACTGGTTTGTTGGCCAAAGTCAAGACCTTTGTCCGTTGCGGATGTGTTTGAATCAGGAAGGCTTTGTTCCATATCGGTGTCTTGTCCAAGTTGTGATTTGTTGGCCAAAGTCAAGATCACTTCTTTTTCATCGAAGCTTTCCATGGTCAATGGGTTCTGCTTAACTGGGATCACTAAGTTTGTTGTGCCAAAGCTAAGGCTTAGTTGATTCAGAGGAAAAAGGTTAGGCACTATATTGGATATATTGGCATATATAGGATATATGTTTTGGACTTGGATGTCCACCTACTGGATCTAGGAATTGGATGGGATCCAATTGATCTTAGAGATCTACCTAGTTAATTATCATACAATTTGTTGGCCAATGTCAAGATTGTGTGTTATTTAACGGGATCCTAGCCCACTAGGAAACAAGGTTTCCCGAGTACTCCACAGAGGGTTAGAGGCTCGCCGGAAAATAGTGGGAGGCAAGTATTAAATTTACAATATCCGTTTAATTACTTGCCAATACGCGCTCATTCAAATTTTTCGTCAAATAAATTATTTATTAGTTGGACTAATATTTAATGTTGTTTTAAATTAAATAGTTGGACTATATTCAAACTATTTCAATTAATAGTTGATTTTATAATTGGATTATAGTAATCAATATAATTGAATTTAACCAATTAAATTATAGTTGATTATATAGTTAGATTATAGTAATCATTATAATAAATAGTACCTAAATCGTTGATTAAATAGTTGGACTATTAGAATCAAGATAATTGAAAGATTAGTGTTTAAAACATAATCCAGGGAGAAAATATTTTAAACAACTTTAATTTTAAAATTGGGAATAAAACTTCAGGATAGTCCTGAAAACCGAGAAGTTACTTTATTTGATATAGTGACATCTCGAGCCTAAGCCCGAATTTGAGCAAATAGTAGAACATGATATTTGGAATATTCATGTGATGATAACTTTAGTGCTTAATCCATTATGCTTGCCAAAAGACTCCTTAATTTCTTAGTCAGACCTAAGGATTAGATCCTTATAGTATGATATTGAAATTGAAGGATCTTCATAGATCTATCTTTAGATCTTAGAAGTACTAAATTGCAATAGTAAACTCTTGGAGAGTTAATGGCTATACTCAATGAGACAAAACCAAAGTTTGCAATAAGGCAAGAAGCGCAAGGCGCATCTTATTTCGACATTCTAGAAGGCCAAGGCTTGGCCAAAGGCTTCTGGGGTGAGGAAAAGAGGCAAAGGCAAAGTCATTATAATCTTCTGGGAAGATAAAAGACATATCCCAAGATGTCTGCCTAAATTGTGGCAAACGGGGTCACTGGAAGTGTGACTGCCATATGGACAAGGCAGATATGAAGGAATTGAAGACGGGCAAGGCTCCGTCATCAAATATATATGTCATCAATATGTTCACTACTAGTATTAAAATTGGATTTTAGATACTGAGTGTGGTACATAAATATGTACTGGTGTGCAGTATCTGCTGATTAGCAGGATACTGACTTCAGTTGAGATTTATCTGCAGATTGGAAACGGGACGAGAGTCGCTATTTTAACCGTAGAAACCTAAGTTTAGGAACTACCCTTCGGGTGTGTACTTAAATTAGGAAACTGTTACAATGTAACTAGTTTGACTAGAAACATTATCTCCATATCAGGGTTTAACCCGTTGCGGGTATACCTTTATATTCTAGAACACTAAAGTGTTTTATTTTATAAAGATGATATTGAGATAAATACATTAGATGTGAAGAACAGTATTTATATTTTGAATATAAATGAATCTCAAACGTAAAACATGACAAACAAATAGCTCAAACTGATTTAATCAGTTGAGACTTATAAGTGGCATTATTGTCTGGGACACAATTAAACAAGACTGGTATATCCACACTTTCGAAGAGTGGATACTAGGACGAATTTGATTCTATTCAAATAATGTCTACGAATCTAGTTTATTGGGCAAAGTGTCTAAAACACCTTTACTTGGTAAAAGTGTAAATGCCACTGATTTGTTAGCCCTCAGTCATAGTGACGTAAGTGGGCCCATGTCTAGCTAGGCTAGAGATGATATGAATATTTCGTGACCTTTAAGGATGTGGCATCGCGTTATGGTTATGTGTTTCTTTTGAAACACGAATCGGAAACTTTTGATAAATTCAAAGAGTTTCGACACGAAGTAGACAACAGATCGGCTAAAGTATTAAACCGTCACGGTTAGACCATGATGGAAAATACTTAAGCAATAAGTTTCTCAAATACTTGATAGAGTATAGTATTATTTCAATGAGGACTCCTCCCGGAACACGTCAGTCTGACGGTGTGTCCGAACAGAGAAACCAAATTTTGTTGGACATGATAAGGTTAATCATGAGTCGCTCTGAGCTACCATTTCCTTCAACGGATAAGCATAAATAGTACAGAACTTATTTTGAATAAGGTTCCATAAAATCTGTTTAACAGACTTCATTTTAGATATGAACAGGAAGGAAACCAGGTTATCTCATTCCCGATGATTTGGGAATGCTGGGTGTAGGACACAGAAATCGGCGACGCTATTCCGAGCTCGCGGCCCGGTTGGGAGTACGGAAAAGCCCGCGGGGACTAAACCGAAGAAATAACATGGAATCGCCACCCGGTGTGAACCGGGAAAATGATTTAAGGCGACACTCACCCCTCGTAAGGGAAGACCTCAAACCGTTGGGTTCGGAATGGTCCATTACTTATGCCACTCGTTCGGCGCGGCAAAACATCATGGTAAAGGTAACCTTCGGGCATTTTCCCTCGAATAGAGGACCTTTAATCCACCCTAGTTAGCCCATGCGCATTAGAATGCAATACATGCATAAAAAGAACAATGATATGCAAAAAGTCAATGACATAACAAAAGGCACGACAAAACATCGTGGTAAGGTAGCCTTCTGGCATTTCCCTCAAATAGATGACCTTTAATCCACCCTAGTTAGCCCATGCGCACAAGAATACAATGCATGCGTAAATAAAGCAACGATATGTAAAGGGTAAATGACATAATAAAAGGCTCGGTAAAACATCGTGGTAAGGTAGCCTTCAGGAATTTCCCTCGAATAGAGGACTTTAATCCACCCTAGTTAGTCCATGCGCATTATGTTACTGTGCATATAAAACAAGGACAAAAATATAGGACTTCACATATTCGATTAAACATATATCACATTCAATCAAACACACTTTGTCCGGCGCGGCAAAGCATTATTGTAAAGGTAGTCTTTCAGACTTTTCTTCCCTAAAATAGGGAACCTTTAGGCCAACGTACTAAGCTCATGCGCATCACATCATCAATACAAACAAATAATCGTACAGAAGCTAAATGGCGGAATATAAAATGCGGATAATAAACGAACAAGATATAAAAGTAAAGTGAAACATGTGCCATTTGCTCAAGTGGTACGTGGAGTTGTATCCCAAGTACAGACCGCACTACCGTCCATTCGGATTCGGCTACGAAATTTACGTATGGGTTTCCATCCTATATACCACGAGAGACGACACATTTTCCCATCCATTCAAAGCCACAACATGCATCCAAAAACGACTCTCATGCAAAGAAAATAAATAAAACAATTAAAAGTCAAATGAAAATAAATAAGAAAAGTGCCCTCAGGTCTAACCTTTTAAATCGTCTCTCGGAAGTACGGTACACGGTCGTCAGAATGGTGGATGCTCCGCAACTCCTCCGATTCACTGGTTCTCCATTTAACTTCGTCGCTTCGCTGTCTCAGGCTGCTGTTTTCACTCCGTTTCATTGCTGTTTTGCTGCTATTTTCACTGTATTTTCTTGTCACTATTTAGCGGTGATAATGGACTGTTTCGGTCTCAGTTTTGGGACTATTTTTGGGCTGTTATTGTGCGGTTTTTGGTGCAGTTTGTGGATGGTTTTGGTGAAGGATAAGAGGCTGATTTGGTGCAATTTCAGGGGTGTAAAGGGGCTGGTTTCAGGGGTTAAGGTTGGTTGGTTTCAGGGGCAGTAATGTGGGTTAATGGAGTGCTTGTTAGGCGTGAGGTTACTAAGTGTTGATGGGGGGTTTTTAGGCGTATTTGAAGGGTCAGTACGTGAGTTAATGGGGGCTGGTTGTAAGAGTGTTTATTGGCGTGAATTAGTGGCTTACGTGAGAGGGGCTCTTGAGGTGTGGATCTATGAGGGTTAAGGGTTGTTGACGCTGGCTAAGCGTGAAGTGTTTGAAGGGGCTGGTGCGAGTTTATTCGGCTAGTGGGGAGCATTTTCACCTTTGTGTTTGCTGCTTGAGGAGCTGCTTTGTGTTTTGGCGTAAGGGAGTTTGCTGTGTATATGAAAGAGCCTTTAAAGGCTGCTCACGTTGATGAGGGGCAAGGTGGCTGTCTATGGGGTCTGCACGAGGGAGAGTTGCAAGGGTTTATTGTGTGTCTTTTTTGAGGGCTGCCAAGAGAGATGATGGTTTTATTTGGTTTTATGGAGAAGAGCGTGGCTATGTGCTTCGAGCTGAGTTGATGGCGCAATGGACCTCGATCCTGGGACGCATCCCAATAACTGCAACTGACAACAGGTGCCTTGAACCTGGGACGCATCCCAATACCGCTGACAATGTGGGTCACGACCCTGAGACGCATCCCCAAAACTGATGATGTAGGGGGCCAACGACCTTGGGGCGCATCCCGATAACTACAACCGACAACGGGGGCCTCGACCTTGGGACACATCCCAATACCGCTGACAATGTGGGTCATGACCCTGGGACGTATCTCCAAAACTGATGATGTAGGGGGCCAACAACCTTAGGACGCATCCCGATAACTGCAACCGACAACGGGGGCCTAGACCTTGGGACGCATCCCGATAACGTTGACAATGTGGGTCACGACCCTAGGACGCATCCCCAAAACTAATGGTGCAGAGGGCCAACGGCCCTGGGACGCATCCCGATAACTACAACCGACAATGGGGGCCTCGACCCTGGGACGCATCCCGATAACGTTGAAAATGTGGGTCACGACCCTGGGACGTATCCCTGAAACTGTTGATGATGTAGGTTACGACCCTGGGATGCATCCCCAAAACTGCTGATGATGTGGGTCACGACCCTAGGACGCATCCCCGAAACTGCTGATGATGTGGGTCACGACCCTGGGACGCATCCCAAAAACTGATACTGATACTGATATGGGCCTCGCCCTTGGGACTGATCCCCAAAACTGATACTGACAATGCTGATGTGGGCCTCGTCCCAGGGACTCATCCTCAAAACTGATGTTGATACGATGTGGGCCTCGCCCCCGAGACTCATCCTCAAAACTGATACTGACGTGGGCGTCGCCCTCAAACTGATACTGACGTAGGCCTCGCCCTCAAACTGATACTGACGTGGGCCCTGCCCCCAAACTGATACTGACGTGGGACTCGCCCCCAAACTGATACTGATGTGGGCCTCGCCCCTAAACTGATGCTGATGTGGGCTTGCCCCAAATCGATACTGATGTGTGCCTCGGCCCTAGGACTCATCCCCAAAATTGCTGATGATATGTGTGGGCCTCGACCTTGGGACGTATCCCAAAACTGCTACTGATGTGTGGGCCTAGACCTGGGACTCATCCCCAAAACTGATACTAATGTGGGCCTCGACCATGGGACTCATCCCCAAAACTGATGCTGATACTGATGTGGGCCTCGCCCCCGGGGCTCATCCCCAAAACTGATACTGACGTGGGCCTCGCCCCCAAACTGATGTGGATGTGGGCCTCGCCCCTAAACTGATACTGATGTAGGCCTCTACCCCAAACTGATACATACGTGGGCCTCCCCCCAAACTGATATTGACGTGGGCCTGGCCTCAAACTGATACTGACGTGGGCCTCGCCCTCAAACTGATACTAATGTGGGCTTCGCCCCTAAACTGATACTGATGTGGGCCTCGCCCCCAAACTGATACTGATAATGTGATGGTTCATTTCAACATATTGTACTGCCTCTCACAAGATAATCCTGATAGTTAAACATATTTCTCCTCAACGGATGCTCCGTGTCGAAACCAGAGAACCTTCAAAGTACCTGATACAACTCAAATCCGACCGTCTGAGTGAATGATCTGAACTAGACTCCAAGTGTGTGTGTGATAAGGCTCTTTCGTAACTTCACCCTTAAGTAAGCCAACTCGATGATTTTATCTCGGAGAACCGAATCAGTGGGTCTAACCAACCTAGATGTCTTGATCACACTTTGTTATTACTTTGTCATACTCAACATGATATGGTCTTCTTATCTTTTTCTCTTGTCTCTTTTTTTTTTTTTTTTTTTTGAACTTTCTTTTTTCGACACACCTACCCTTTAAGGTAGCATTTCTCCTCATGGTGGTCCTAATACTCGCCCATGGGTAGCTTCATGCTTATCGGTTATAGGCGGTCTATTTTTTTCTTTTCTTTTCAGAGAATTTTTCTTTATTTCCAACCATATCATATATCATAGCATAAGTCAACCAGGATGGACATCTAGGCACACGGTCATTCACTAATCCATCATCTCTTCAACTAGTCATCTTGCTGACTACTCAGGCTTCCACCACTAAGATCCCTTGATCAAGTGCTCAGTCTAGCTGAGATCAACTATTCAGAATACTAGATGAGAGCACATCTCGCACTTATCGTTTCTAAGGTTTCTCCCTACATCAAACAATGTCATCACCGAACATATGCCTAACCATCAATGACTTATCTCTCTGTTTTTTTTTTTGCACTCACTCCACGAAATTCTTCCTTTCAACCACTGATAATGTGGGCTTCGCCCCCCTGGGATCCATTCCTGAAACTTATACTAGTATGGGCCTCAACCCTGGGATTCCTTCTTAAGACTAATACTGATGCGGGCCTCAACCCGGTGATTCATTCCTGAAACTGATACTGATTCTGATTCATTCCTGAGACTGATGTGGGCCTCAACCCCATGATTCATTCCTAAAACTGATTACATTGTACTATTGCTGCTTCTGATTGGCTTACCTTTGCCGCTTTCTCTTTTTCTTCTTTGAAACCTGTGAATACAAAACAAAACAAACATAAAAAGGAATACAAAATACGTTACGTGTATGCATGTATGCATGAATGAGTTTCATATCCCGTTGGGTTAGGTCTTCTGTCAATTCCCTTGGTGACTGCTTGGTCTTCTTTCCCTCAGGCAAAATACTGCTTCAATCTATCCACGTTGATCGGCTCGGTGAACTCGTTCCCTTCCAAATCTGACAGTCTCACTGCCCCATTTCCCATCACTTTCTGGACTATGTAGGGTCCTTCCTAGTTAAGTCTGAACTTTCCTCTCAGGTCCGTTGTCGACGGCGTTGACTATTTAAGTACTAGATCACCCTTTCTGATTTTAGTAGGACGCACATTCTTGTTGAATGCTCGCGCCAACCTCTTCTGGTATAACTGCATATGATGTAAGGACTTCATTCTCTTCTTATCGAGCAATACCAACTGTTCAAATCTTTGCGAGGCCCGTTCTTGTTCAGGTAACTCTGCTTCTGCTAATACCCGTATATATTGTATCTCAACTTCCACCGACAGTACTGTTTAAATTGCCTGTCGAGCTTCTTCTTTTCTTAAACACTTCATCTGAATGCCATTCACTTGTCTCTCTATCCTTGCCGTAAGATTTTCTGTTTCTCAATTTTTTTTCCCCGATATCCATGTTTTCTAAACTCTTCTTGACAAATCTTTTTTTTTCTAACCCAACAGATATCTTTGATGGCTTTTAAGACATAGAGGTTAACATGATGCCTGTATGCATGAGATGCATGAGATGCATGCGATGTATGGAATATATAAGTCGGCCCATTATCATTTTAAAGCATTCAATCATACTATTGCACGGTGCAAACTTATCCCAGTTGAAAAGGCCCAACAGGTTTACACCTTTACGATTACATGGCTAAACAACTTCAAATGATAAAAGACCTAAACATAGGATGACCCATCGTCATTTTAGAAACTTTTAGTCCAATTGTCATAAGATACGAACTCATCCCAGTTTAAATGGCCCAACAAGTTCGTATTTCTGTCAAGAAGTCTAACTGAGTCCAAATAATGATGGTCATAAGCACAAGGAAATAGTTGCTATAGGTCATACAACTCCGGTCTACGTGTGGGTTTGCGGGAGTATAAACAAAGACTCTCGCTGGCGAAGGATTGCCCACAACTAGGTCTCCCCACTCAAGGGTTCGAGCGACCAAGTGAGCACATGTTTTTTATACCTTACGGTATGTGCCAAAGAATTATGGTGTGTGACTGACTGTCAAATGGATTTCCCGTTGTAGATTCCCCAGAGGGAGGGCGGAGCGAACTCTCTTAAAAACCCAAGCCTCTTAGGCTCTTATCGCTTGGTGACAGGAATAAACAACGAGTCCTCCAAATTAGTCCATCATAATAAGCTACGAGTACATGATTATCTAGGTGCCTTCACATCTTTTCCTTATAGAAAGATAGTGAATGAAGGAAGACACCAAACCATTACCTAACCTTAAAAGTGCCTTTGATTAAACTCCTTTTAACCCACAGTAGACACGGTTAATTAAAGCACAAATCACAAACATTACAAGACATTATTTCAGGGCCAATTCTCTATCCCCAGTGGAGTCGCCAGACTATAGGACACAGAAATCGTCGACGCTGTTCCGGGCTCGCGGCCCGGTTGGGAGTATGGAATAGCCCACGGGGGACTAAACCGGAGAAATAACATGGAGTCGCCACCCGGTGTGAACCGGAAAAATGATTTAAGGCCACACTCACCCCTCGCAAGGGAAGACCTCAAACCGTTGGGTTCGGAATGGTCCCTTACTTATGCCACTTGTAATGAAATGATTTGTGCAATAATCTAACCAAGCCTAAGCAACATATTTCCAAGAGTACTCTACTCCTAAGTTCTCATGTATAAAATAAATCATCATAACGACAAACATACAATATCACACAATAATCTCATGACATGTTGAATCATCAAACGCGAAAAATAAATAACAACCTAAACATAAGTTGAATGCCTATTGCGAAAGAAGATAACTAAATCATGCATAGAGGAATAACGTACTAGCGGCTAAATCATGCTTGAGAAACAAGTAACATCTTAACGACCTAATCATGCTTGAACACAATCTTACGAACACGTCAAATAGATGAACGCGAGAATACAAATGGGTGAAAACAGCAAAAGTGTCAATAATGGAATGGCATGGTTAATTACATAATGCAAGATAAATAACCCAAGAAGCAATCATACATGAAATGTGATGAAAAAGACTCAGTTCAGTGTATGTGCGTTCGTGAAGCGTTCAAAAACGCGTTCGAATGGTAAACAGAAGGTTCTCGTTCGTGTGGCGTTTAATAACGCATTCGAATGGGAAAATACCTGATGAAACAAAATACATACGCGTTCGAGTAGCGTTCGTAAATGCGTTCGAATGGTGAACAGAAGGTTTGCATTCGTATAGTGTTTGATAACGCGTTCGAATGGGATAAGACCTGATGAAACAAAATGCATGCGCGTTCGAGTAGCGTTTGTGAACACGTTCGAACTCGAACTGGAAACAGAAGGTTCACGTTCGTGTAGCGTTTGAGAACGCGTTCGAACGGGACATGACCTGATGCATGATAGACGATGCACACGCATACACAGATGCACAATGTAGGACCCCGTGTGCCCGATTGAACTCATTCCCATTCAATCAAGCATACCTCATCTGGTGTGACAAAATATCATGGTAAAGGTAGCCTTCGGGCATTTCCCCTCGAATAGAGGACCTTTAATCCACCCTAGTAGCCCATGCGCATTAGAATGCAATACATGCATAAATAGAACAATGATATGCTCAAAGTCAATGACATAACAAAAAGCGCGGCAAAACATTGTAGTAAGGTAGCCTTCAGGCATTTTCCATCGAATAGAGGACCTTTAATCCACCATAGTTAGCCCATGCGCACAAGAATGCAATGCATGCGTAAATAAAGCAACGATATGCAAAAGGTAAATGAAATAATAAAAGGCTCGGCAAAACATCGTGGTAAAGGTAGCCTTCAGGCATTTCCCTCGAATAGAGGACCTTTAATCCACCCTAGTTAGCCCATGCGCATTATGTTACCGTGCATATAAAATAAGGACAACAATATATGACTTCACATATTCGATTAAACATATATCACATTCAATCAAACACACTTTGTCCGGCGCGGCAAAGCATTTTCGTAAAGGTAGTCTTTCAGACTTTTCTTCCCTCAAATAGGGAACCTTTAGGCCAACATACTAAGCCCATGCACAAAACATCATCAATACAAACAAATAATCGTACATAAGCTAAATGGCGGAATATAAAATACGGATAATAAACGAACAAGATACAAAAAGCAAAGTGAAACATGTGCCGTTTGCTCAAGTGGTACGTGGAGTTGTATCCCAAGTACAGACCGCACTACCGTCCATTCGGATTCGGCTACAGAATTTAGTCTGGGTTTCCATCCTATATACCACGAGAGACGACATATTTTCCCATTCATTCAAAGCCACAACATGCATCCACAAACGAATCTCATGCGAAGAAAATAAATAAAACAATTAAAAGACGAATGAAAATAAATAAGAAAAGTGCCATCAGGTCTAACCTTTTAAATCATCTCTCGGAAGTACGGTACACGGTCGTCGGAAGGGTGGATGCTCCGCAACTCCTCGGGTTCACTGGTTCTTCGTTTTCCTTCGTCACTTCGCTATCTCGGCTATTGTTTTTGCTCTGTTTTGTTGCTGTTTTCGCTATATTTTCTTGTCACCATTTTTCGGTGATAAAGGACTGTTTTGGTCTCGGTTTTGGCACTATTTTTTGGCTGTTATTGTGCGGTTTCAGGTACATTTTACGGGACAGTTTTGGTGAAGGATAAGAGGCTGATTTGGTGCAATTGCAGGGGTGTAAAAGGGCTGGTTTCAGGCGTTAAGGTTGGCTGGTTTCAGGGGCAGTAACGTGAGTTAATGGAGGGCTGGTTAGGAGTGAGGTTGTTGAGTGTTGAAGGGGGTTTTTAGGCGTGTTTGAAGGGTCAGTACGTGAGTTAATGGGGGCTGGTTGTGAGAGTGTTTATTGGCGTGAATGAGTGGATTACGTGAGGGGGGCTCTTGATGTGTGGATTCGTGAGGGTTAAGGGTTGTTGAAGGTGGCTAAGTGTGAAGTGTTTGAAGGGGCTGGTGCGAGTTTATTCGGCTAGTATGGAGCAGTTTCACATTTGTGTTTGCTGGTTGAGGAGCTGTTTTGTGTTTTGGCATAGGGAGTTTGTGTGTATGTGAGAGAGCCTTTAAAGGCTGCTCACGTTGATGGCAAGGTAGCTATCTATGGGGTCTGCGCAGGGGAGAGTTACTAGGGTTTATTGTGTGTCTTTTTTTAGGGCTGCCGAGAGAGATGGTGGTTTTCTTTGGTTTTATGGAGAACATCGTGGCTATGTGAGTTGTGCACAGTGTTTAGGTTTTTTATATTCGGTCAGGGCTTGACTTCACTGGAATTGTTAGCGGTGTGTTTTTTTTTTGAGAGAGATGATGAGAGGCCGTGAGAGTCGAGAGCTTGTGGTGTTTATTCTTGTTTGAGTGAGGTGCCGTGAATAGTCTAGAGGAATAGGGTTGGTTTATGTCATATTTTATAGTAGGGTATTAAGGTTAGGGTTGTGCATGGGTTTGAAAAGGAAACAAATTAATTAGACATGTGTGTATTTTAATTAATTTTAAAAGGGAAATAAATTATGTAATTTTGGTGGGGAATATCTTTAAATTGGTGAGTGATTTATGTAAATTAGGAAGTGATTTATTTAAATTAGGAATTTATTTAATTAGATTTTAATTGGATTTAATTTCAATTTAATTGGTTTTAATTTAATTAATTTAATTTGTGACATTTATTATATTTTAATTATTTCTTGGATTGGGCTTGGGTGAGATGTGTCTTTTGAGGGTTTGGGATAAGGATGTGTTTTAAAACAGAGGTTCAACAAACGAAACTGAAACTAAACAAGCGAATAAAACCCAACAAAATACTGATTTCTGACTTTTCCCTTCCGACGTCCGTTTCCCGCGACTTTCGTGACTTAAAATGTAGTGTCTCTAAATGAGACTCATCATAGGGACTTACATGCAAAAATGCAGTGCCTACACAGGGCATATGTTTGGATGATACCAAACTAGAACCCAAATCGGATAAGTGCCTAATTTGTGGGTTATCCTAGAGAAACCAAAAGTATAGTACTTATACAACTCACTAGTGAACAATGTAATTGTTGCTCGCCATGCGGTTTTCCTAAGAGGAATACCTATATGCAGTGGTAAGTGGGAAGAAAGTAAAACTTGATGAAAATCAGAGTAATAGTGTTCCAGGCACCGATTCTTTAATGGAACATAAATAGTTTATCCAGGATGAAACTATACCAATAATCTTCTAATACACAAGAACCGCGTAAGTCGGAGAGAGTTAGAAAACAACCTGGGAGGTATGGGTTTCTGATCTCACCTCGTATAATTTCAATCTTATTGAGGAATACGAACTGACTACGTATGAAGAAGTGATACAAGGTATCGAATCCCTATTATGGCAAAGTGCCATGAAGTCCAAAATGGATTCCATGTAAACCAACTATGTTTGGATACTAGTTGATGTACCGCAATACATTATGCCTATTGGTACTATATAAGTTTTCAAGGAAGACATACATGGAAGGCAACATACCAACGTACTAAGCTAGGCTTGTAGCGAAAAGGTATCGTTATCAACATTGTGTCGATTACGACGAAACCTTTTACTCGTTGACATGGTGAAAATCCATTTGGATAATGCTTGCAGATGCTGCATGTTTCATTTATGAAATATGACAGCTAAATGCCAAAACTATATTCCTTAATGAAAACCTTTTGGAGGATGTTTACAACATCTTGACTGTTTTGTCGTACCAAAACGAGCAAACAAGGTTTGCAAGTTAATTCGATCCATTTATGGATTGAAGCAAGCATTGGGTTCTTGGAACTATCGTTTTGATGTAATCATAATGGTATATGGTTTAATTCAAAACGAAAAAGATTCTTGTGTATATAAGGAGGTTAGTGGGAGCGCACTGACAGTGAATGTCCTAAATAATTATGATATGTCATTTCTTGGAAATGATATTCCCATAATACAATCGGTGAAAGCTTGGCTTTCATGAAAAAATCTTTGTAGAATTCTTTAGAGAGACAACCTTTATTCTAGGAATAAAGATCTACTGGGATAGATCTAAAATTTGTTGCTACTCTCCGAGAACTCGTACATTGAAAAATGTATGCGATCTGGTGTCTCATACGCTTTGAGCATATGGAGTCACAATCAGGCCAATCCAAGTGATAGTCACTGGATTGATGTTAAGAACATCCTTAAGTATCTTAGACGAACTAAGGATGCTGTCTTATACTATGGAGAAGGAGAACTTGAAGTGACTGGATTCACTACAGCAAGTTTCCAAACTGATAAAAATGACTATAAGTCATAACAATGGTACTATAAAGTTTTAATAACGGAAAAGTGAGCTGGAAATCTTCAGCAAGATACTGTTTCCGAATAAACAACAAAATCGGGTTATTACTGCAGCTGAGGCAGCAATAGAAGCCATTTGGGTCAATAATAATCCTAATTAGATTAGGAGTAGTTTTGTTAGCAGCTGAGCTAGGCTACAACACATGCTAAAGAATTAATGGTCTCATCAACGATCCAGATATATACTTCAACTATTCATCTGATTCGTTCGGATCATACATCGTGGCGATGTGATGATCGAATAAATCGCATCAGATGATAATCATGCAAATTCGCTGACGAAAGCCTTTCCTCAACAGAAATTTGAGCGAACTGTACATAGTTCGGGTGTAGGACACTTGAGTGATTGGCCATAGGCCAAGTGGGAGATTGTTGGACAATTATGGCCCATAGCATCACTATTTGTACAGATCATGGTGTTGTTGTACAAATTAACTATGTGACAAAGGAAATTGCCCTTTTATCATTTGTAATTAGATTACCAAGATGTATAAATGATAAAAAGTCCATATGATTAGTTCCGGATTGAGATGATATGAGACAGTATCAATCCATGAAGGTTTATTCATTAAATATCCCTAGTAAGAGTATTATCGAGATTGGACATCGATAATGCGTAAAAGACTAGTATTACACTTGTGCGCGTTATGGGAGCATACCAACATAGTTCTCATATATTTGGGTATAGGATACTCATGCAATTGTAATAGGAGGTTGTGTTTACCGATGGTATGGAAACAACTTCGCTCTGGATAGACCCCTCAGAATTCCATTGGTAGTATGACTATGTGTCTATGGAAGTCCGAATCAGGGTAGGTGTATTTGGTCTTAACCTGAGACTTGCACCACTAATACTTGCGACAATCAATATACTTTGGTTTTGGTCATCCAGGGCTTTAACATATTCTGTGTACGCCTGTTCTGGGTATATTGAGAATCGTAGTGTATTGGGTGTGATGTCAAGACGGAAGTATCACTCCAGTCATAGTGGAGATGATGATCACGTAGGATACGGAACTGGTTCTATTTTTTACTGCAGTCGTCGGGATAATATGACTAGGTCATGATTATCCGATTATAGAGACTAGTTACCAGAGATCCGATATGTGCTTTGTACGGGGCAGACACAATTCCAGCCCAAAGCCTTGCACGTGACATCCGATACTGGATCGTAATACGCAATACTAAGTATACTACTCCTGATATAGATCACATATTCCAATAATAATATTTCTGGAGAATTAGGTAGGCACGGTGCTTTGCTAGAAGCCAACCATGTCTTGTAAATCGGCAAAAAATGTAGTACTAGGTACGTACGTGTTCGGATAGTCCGATGACCGGATTTACTGCCAACATATCCGGGGATCTCATGGGTCGCTTCCCGAAGATTCACCGATGACGTATGACTCGCACTTTATCTCTCATTTTCTCCTACAAGTTTCGGCCAAGGGCCAAACTTCTTTCTCTCTCATTTTCTCTTACAAAACCGAGAGCTTGATGATGAACATGGAAGATTTGTGGCAAATCTTGCCAATGCTAGCACATGAAGAGTCATCCAAGGTGATAGGGAAACTTTTCCTATGAGCAAGGAATCACAATACAAAGCTTGGAGCTTGGAGAATCCATGGAGGTGTTGACCGAATTTGGAGAGCACAAAATGCAGCCCACTGCCGAGAGCCACCTTGGAGTAAAGCTTGAAGATTTTTGTGTTCAACGCATCGCCAAATCCGATCAATGTAAGTATGATTCTGCCATATTTCATTGTTGTATTCACACATGTTTTTTGCTGAATTGATCCTTGGGACTAACTAGAAATCAAGCACTGGCTTGTGGACCGGTGCATGTTAGCCATATTCGGCATATGTTAGGCGTCGCGACGCCAAAGGCTTACGCATCGCGATGCGAGAAATGACCAAAATGCCCTTTTCATCTGTTTTCACTGTTTTGGCCCCAAATCACCTCCAGAAAGTCCTGAAACTTTATTTATCTACAAAATAACACAAAACACATCAAAATATTCATAAAACTGAAGAAACTATATAAAATATTAGGTCAAATGAGTGGGAAATAGTGATATAATTACCACTTATCACACCCCCAAACCTAACATTTTGCTAGTCCTCGAGCCAAAACATAGAATAACATAAACATCTTAAAATAAAAATTAGTTAAGCCACTTTCGTAGGGATCACGGTTGCATTTAGCGTATGCAACAAGCCTTTAAACCCCTAGGTGTCCCTAGTGGACGAGTTGTAGTCTCGTGAGGGTTTACAGCAATGATACCCACAAACATTTTACAAAAGTAAAAAGGTAGTGAAACTAATGCACACAAAATCAAAAAGACAACCGAAAAGAAAATAAAGAAGTTAGTGACTAATCAGGTGAAATTTCTACTCCAAGTTACTAGTTGTTTTCTTTCTTTCTAATTACTGAATAAGTAAATTCTCCTATTATTTTTACCATTCTCCATATACACAGCCAACAAAATATTAATCAACTCATTTTTGCCCACAATAGTCATAAGTGCAATTGATAAGAGAGTAATATTTTTGTCCTAAAGTTCAATCAGATTTTACAACTTTTTGTAGCAATGGAATAATTTTCTGATTTTTCTGATTTTTCTTTGATTTTTGATTTTTTTTATTTATATACAATACCTTCCGTCTATGTAGCGAGAGTTGGGTCGATAGCTCCCAAACCAGTTGGCTCTAGGGCACCAGCTGTTAAGACACCCCTACGAACTTAATTACTCAGACTTCAGATATATATATTTTTGCAACATCCTTGATCAATGTATCGAGCTTTGGGCCAGTTGGCTTTAGGGCACTAGGTGTTAAAACACCCTTACAGACTTAATAACTCGGATCTCAGATTTTTTTATTTTTTTTTACTCCATTGCTTTTTGAGATGCTTCATCCAATTAAACTAGAGCACTGATTATTACAACTTTTCAATTTTAGCTCATGTCCGTATGTTACGATGCATGTTGATAATACCTGCCAACTGAGCATATGAAGATCCATTTTAGTCAGTTTTATGGAGAATTTACAAATTAAATAATTAAAAATGAAATAAAACAAAAACTAACTTGTTTCAAAAATGATTTGAGATACGTCTCAGGAGTGGAAACTCCTTACTCAGCTATCTCTTACCAATTTCACCTTTTTAGTCAAAATAAAAGGACAAAAACAAAATATTTTTGTAATTTTTGAAAATTTTTCAATTTTTTTCTAAGGACTCTAAGGATTGCATCTTGTGTGTTTTAGTTTTTGTAATTTTAATTTAGCATTTTTACTTTTAGTATTTTTAATTATGGACTTTTACTTTTTGTAATAAAATTTTATTTACTTTTTACTTTATGTTTTGTAGTTAATTTACCGCTGGGGTAAAATGTGACACATTTAATATAATTATCTAGGTAAATCTCACTTAATTATAATTTATAATTATAATTTTAACCGGATTAATTAATGGCAGATTTTATTACCGCCTATATGGTCGGTCTAAATATAAATTACTTTACCGCCTATATGGCTGGTCTTTATGTGACAGCTAATTACCGCCTATATGGCTGGTGTAATTGGACTAAATGGAGTACCGCCTATATGGTTGGTTTTAAATATTTAACATTAGTAATTCCTGAGAAAGCAGAACATAAAATAATTATATATATAATAAGTGAGATTCCTAGATAAGAAATATTAAATGTGGATCCCAACCCCCAACATTTTATTTTATTCTAGGGAAGTGATGAAACACAATATTACTAGGCTTAATAATTGATTTAATTATTTATTGGGTAATTCTTTAGTTTGTTTATTAAGTCTTAAGCTTAATGTTTCTTGCTGTCTGATCACCAATAAGATTAATATGGTAAACTTAAAATGAACTAGACATAGGGATTTTAGGTTTCAGCTTTAGATTCAATAACCCACGATCTTCCTTAAGGATATATAACCCTTTAAAAGATTTCCTTACAGGATAGACATATACCTGTCGGGCGGGGGTAGCCATAATTGTAACTTGATCTTAATGAATCCAGGTAATTTGGTTGACATAGACATATGGTTCAATTGGGTTATACTAGGTATTTGCGTCTGACCATCGACATAGGCTTTTGCATATTTTCGTGTTCCAGATTATCAATCTGATTTATTACACATAGATAAGAGAATCAATTCATCTTTATAATAATATTGTGTGGAGTCACGACCCTAGATCTTTGAGTCTTTTGTTATTTTCCTTAGTATTTTCTTTTGTTTATTTTATTTATTTTAATTAAGGAAAACCACATTCAACCAACCAATCAAACAATCATTCTCTTCTCCATATAATTAGATATCTGTAAATAAATAGTATCAATAATTAATAACAACAGTAGGAATTAAGTCCTTCTGGGATCGATATTTTTATACTACTTGAACGATACGTGCGCTTGCGTTATACTTGTGTGTTTACACCGGTCAAGTTTTTGGTAAAAAGTATCGATCCCACGAGGACTTAATAACTAAGCTATTAATTTTATGAGGTCAAATGATTACTAGTATCTAACAGGTTGTTTGATTGATTTGAAATGGTGAAGATTTTAAATTTAAAAAAAAGTAAATAAAATTACACGAAGCTTGGTTTAAGAAATTCAATATTAAAAACTATCTAGGGTTGTGAATATTTCTAATATCTTTTAAAATATGAAGTGGTTATTTTATGTTTGTGTAATAAATCGGTTTACTAACCTGGAACACTAAATTATGCGAAAGGCTCTGTCGATTGTCAGAAGCAAATACCCAGTTTAACCCAATTGAACCATATGTGTATGTTAACCAAATTATCTGGATTTATTAAGTATAAGTTCCAATTATGGCTACCCCCGCCCGACAGGTATATGTCTATCCTGTAAGGAAATCTATTAAAGGTTATTTATCCTCAAGGAAGATCGTGGACTATTAAGTCTAAGGCTGAAACCTAAAATCCCTTAGTCTAGTTCATTTTAGATTTACCAGATCAATCTTATTAGTGTCCAATTAACAAGACCCATTAGGCTTAAGAATTAATAAGTAAACCTTTAAATTACCCAAACTATAAAATAACCACTTATAAACTGGTGATATTAAAAGTCATCACAACCCCAGATAACTAACTTAGTTACGACACATAACTAGGGCTTTAAAAGACATAAAGTAAAAATACTGAAAAGTAATTGCGGTAAAGTAAAAGCTGAAAAGTAAATTACAATAAAATAAAATGCTAAGGTAAAAGGATCAACTTTTACTACTACTAATTTAGATATCTCCCTTAATATAATATATTAACTTGTGATTATTTTACCAACCAGCCATATAAGCGGTAACCTGATTAAGTCAAATTGAGTCCAACCAGCCATAAAGGCGGAACCAAAATAAACCTGCCATATAGGCGGTAAGAAAATTTAATTACCAACCGACCAATCTGGCGGTATCCTTGATTAGTCAGGTTTAAACCAGATTAAAATGAATTACCAAACAGACCAATCTGGCGGTATCCTTTTTAAGTCAAATTTTAAATAGTGAATATATTATATTTAAGGGAGATTAATCTAAATAGCAATAGTAAAAGAATTAACTTTCACTCTAGCATGGGGAAGTTACCTCCTCATGGTGAATAGAAAAAACTGTAAAAATTAAAGAAAGTAATTACTATTATTACAGAACGTAATTAAAATTAATTACAAAACTAAAAATTAAAAGAAACTAGATAAAAAACTCTTTATTTACATCAGAGAATTTAGAGAAATGGTACATTTGAAACTGAAATCTTGAGCTCAATTTATAGACTCCGGTAGGCCTCCGGCGTCGCAACTTCAAAGCCTTTGGCGTCGCGACGCCATCACTTTTTGGTGTGGCATGCTGAGGTGATGACACGTGGCGATTCTGGATAAGGAGATAAGGCGACACGTGGCAAGGCAGCTGAGATCTCAATTATTGCGACACATGGCGGCTTCTGATTGGTCGGCTCAGATTCTTATCCGCCATGTGTCGATTTCGGATAAGAGAGCCAAAAATAGATGTTAATGTGGCAACACGTGGCGAAAGGGACTGTAGGCACCATAGAATTGCAACACGTGGCACACTGTGATTGGTTGATGATGACGTGGCGATGACATGGCATTTTGACTCGGTCAATGGTGATGTTGACGATAACGTGGCTGACAGGTGGAGTGACACATGGCGACACGTGGCGATGGCGACTGTCGGCACCGTAGGATGATGACACGTGGCACGGCGTACGTTAGAAAATCGGCTGTGATGGTGACACGTGGCACGGTGCATGTTAGCAAAGTCAAACTTTTCTCAGATTCTGACTTGTGGACCCGGCGCACGTTAGCACTATTCGGCGTACGTTAGGTGTCGTAATGCCAAAGGCTTGCGAATCACCACGCAAGAAATGACCAAAATGCCCTTTTCGTCCGTTTTCACTGTTTTGGCCCCAAATCACCTCCAGAAAGTCCTAAAACTTTATTTATCTACAAAATAACACAAAACACATCAAAATATTCACAAAACTTAAGAAACTATATAAAATATTAGGTCAAATGAGTGGGAAATAGTGATATAATTACCACTCATCACACCCCCAAACCTAACATTTTGCTAGTCCTCGAGCAAAACATAGAATAACATAAACATCTTTAAAATAAAATTTAGCTAAGCCACTTTCGTAGGGATCACGGTTTCATTTAGCGTATGCAACAAGCCTTTAAACCCATAGGCGTCCCTAGTGGATGAGTTGTAGTCTCGTGAGGGTTTACAGCAATGATACCCACAAATATTTTAAAAAAGTAAAAAGGTAGTGAAACTAATGCACACAAAAGCAAAAATACAACCGAAAAGAAAATAAAGAAGTTAGTGACTAATCAGGTGAAATTTCTACTCCAAGTTACTAGTTGTTTTCTTTCTTTCTAAATTACTGGATAAGTAAATTCTTCTATTATTTTTACCATTCTCCATATACACAGCCAACAATATATTAATCAACTCATTTTTTCCCACAACAGTCATAAGTGCAGTTGATAAGAGAGTAATATTTTTGTCCTAAAGTTCAATCAGATTTTACACCTTTTGTAGCAATGGAATAATTTTTCTGATTTTTTCTTCGATTTTTGATTTTTGATTTTTATTTATATACAATACCTTCTGTCTATGTAGCAAGAGTTGGGTCGGTGGCTCCCAAACCAGTTGGCTTTAGGGCACTAGGTGTTAAGACACCCCCAACGGACTTAATTACTTAGACTTCAGATATATATATTTTTGCAACATCCTTGATCCATGTAGCGAGCTTTGGGCCAGTGACTCCCAAACCATTTGGCTTTAGGGCACTAGGTGTTAAAACACCATTACAGACTTAATAACTCGGATCTCAGATTTTTTTATTTTTTTTTACTCCATTGCTTTTTGAGATGCTTCATCCAATTAAACTAGAGCACTGATTATTACAAACTTTTCAATTTTAGCTCATGTCCGTATGTTACGATGCATGTTGATAATACCTGCCAACTGAGCATATGAAGATCCATTTTAGTCAGTTTTATGGAGAATTTACAAATTAAATAATTAAAAATGAAATAAACAAAAACTAACTTGTTTCAAAAATGATTTGAGATACGTCTCAGGAGTGGAAACTCCTTACTCAGCTATCTCTTACCAATTTCACCTTTTTAGTCAAAATAAAAAGACAAAAACAAAATATTTTTGTAATTTTTGAAAAATTTTCAATTTTTTTCTAAGGACTCTAAGGATTGCATCTTGTGTGTTTTAGTTTTTGTAATTTTAATTTAGCATTTTTACTTTTAGTATTTTTAATTATGGACTTTTACTTTTTGTAATAAAATTTTATTTACTTTTTACTTTATGTTTTGTAGTTAATTTACCGCTGGGGTAAAAGGTGAAACATTTAATATAATTATCTAGGTAAATCTCACTTAATTATAATTTATAAATTATAATTTAACCGGATTAATTAATGGCAGATTTTATTACCGCCTATATGGTCGGTCTAAATATAAATTACTTTACCGCCTATATGGCTGGTCTTTATGTGACAGATAATTACCGCCTATATGGCTGGTGTAATTGTACTAAATGGATTACCGCTTATATGGTTGGTTTTAAATATTTAACATTAGTAATTCCTGAGAAAGCAGAACATAAAATAATTTATATATTATAATAAGTGAGATTCCTAGATAAGAAATATTAAATGTGGATCCTCTAACCCCCAACATTTTATTTTATTCTAGGGAAGTGATGAAACACAATATTACTAGGCTTAATAATTGATTTAATTATTTATTGGGTAATTCTTTAGTTTTTTTGTTAAGTCTTAAGTTTAATGTTTCTTGCTGTCTGATCACCAATAAGATTGATATGGTAAACTTAAAATGAACTAGACATAGGAATTTTAGGTTTCAGCTTTAGATTCAATAACCCACGATCTTCCTTAAGGATAGATAACCCTTTAAAAGATTTCCTTACAGGATAGACATATATCAGTCGGGCGGGGTAGCCATAATTGGAACTTGATCTTAATGAATCCAGGTAATTTGGTTGACATAGACATATGGTTCAATTGGGTTATACTGGGTATTTGCGTCTGACCATCGACAAAGGCTTTTGCATATTTTCGTGTTCCAGGTTAGCAATCTGATTTATTACACATAGATAAGAGAATCAATTCATCTTTATAATAATATTGTGTGGAGTCACGACCCTAGATCTTTGAGTCTTTTGTTATTTTCCTTAGTATTTTCTTTTGTTTATTTTATTTATTTTAATTAAGGAAAACCACATTCAACCAACCAATCAAACAATCATTCTCTTCTCCATATAATTAGATACCTGTAAATAAATAATATCAATAATTAATAACAACTGTAGGAATTAAGTCCTCGTGGGATCGATATTTTTATACTACTTGAACGATACGTGCGCTTGCATTATACGTGTGTGTTTACGTCGGTCAAGTTTTTTGGTAAAAAGTATCGATCCCACGAGGACTTAATACCTAAGCTATTAATTTTATGAGGTAAATGATTACTAGTATCTAACAGGTTGTTTGATTGATTTGAAATGGTGAAGATTTTAAATTTAAAAACAAGTAAATAAAATTACACGAAGGTTGGTTTAAGAAAAATCAATATTAAAAACTATCTAGGGTTGTGAATCTTTCTAATATCTTTTAAAAGATGAAGTGGTTATTTCATGTTTGTGTAATAAATCGGTTTACTAACCTGGAACACTAAATTATGCGAAAGCCTATATCGATGGTCAGACGCAAATATCAAGTTTAACCCAATTGAACCATATGTTTATGTCAACCAAATTATCTGGATTCATTAAGTTTAAGTTCCAATTATGGGTACCCCCGCCCGACAGGTATATGTCTATCCTGTAAGGAAATCTATTAAAAGGTTATCTATCCTTATGGAATATCGTGGGCTATTAAGTCTAAGGCTGAAACCTAAAATCCCTATGTCTAGTTCATTTTAGATTTACCAGATCAATCTTATTAGTGGCCAATTAACAAGACGCATTAGGCTTAAGACTTAATAAGTAAACATTTAAATTACTCAAACTATAAAATAACCCCTTATAAACCGGTGATATTAAAATTCATCACAACCCCAGATAACTAACTTAGTTACGAAATATAACTAGGGCTTTAAAAGACATAAAGTAAAAATACTGAAAAGTAATTGTGGTAAAGTAAAAGCTGAAAAGTAAATTGCAATAAAATAAAATGATAAGGTAAAATGATCAACTTTTACTACTACTGATTTATATATCTCCCTTAATATAATATATTAACTTATGATTATTTTACCAACCAGCCATATAGGCGGTAACCTGATTAAGTCAAATTGAGTCCAACCAGCCATAAAGGCGGAACCAAAATAAACCTGCCATATAGGCGATAAGAAAATTTCGGACTAAAAATAAAAACAACACACAAACTAAAAATAAGATACTGATCAACTAATTCCCTCCCCCAAACCTAAATGAGATATTGTCCCCAATGTCTTAAACTGCAGAAGAAGAGTTTAGAAAATAATACCTGGTTAGTTGAAATTCTACAGGAAATTAAAGGTTAAGATCCAGATTAATCTGACGCCTCTTACTGTTGGAGTTCTACGGTCCCAAGGATCGAATACAAAGCATAAAACATAAGTGCGAATACAACGAGGGAGTTGCGGAATACTCACATCTATCGGTTGAGCGACGCGCGAGGCAACAAAAATTTCTTTTCTGCCCACTACAGCTCACGGCAGTTCACTGCTTTCCCTCTCCAAGATTCGGCCATTGTTGGTCCTTCGTCAAGCTCCAAGCTTCGCGAAATGATTCCAAGTTCATGGGTGGACTTCCCTATCACCTTCGTATGTCTCTCGGAGTGATAGCTCTTGATGATTTTGCTGTAAAATCATCACACTTTGGCTTCCCTACCTCACGGTTTCTGCCCAGAAAAAACCAGTGAAGAAATGTGCCCAAAAGGGCGTGAAGAAGAGAGATGGAGAAGAAAGAGAGAGTTTTTGGTTGGTAAGGATTTGTGTATCTAATACACAATTGATTTTTAAAAAATCAATTAATACTTTTACCAAAAAACAAGCCATAAATGCGTTCCATCAACTACACACATCACTTCCCATCAATCAGTGAATAGTGACTGGCGTCAATCACTCAAAGTGAAAGACATCTATTACTTGATTGAAGAATTATGTGACACTAGATGCGACTAACGATTTGTAGCTTGATTTGACTTGCGTGCCGCACTCGAATTCGAAATGCGAATACGCTCGTAAATAATCCCGGGCTCGGGTTCGCTAATTCCAAATTAACGAATTTTCTGTTGCGACGCAATTAAATCTGATTTAATAAAATAATCATGCCTAGCATAATTACTATTCACGTCGCTAACGAATTAATTCTAAATTAATTCGTTCGCCCGAATTAAAATCTAATTTTAATTCCGCGTCGAAATCCAATTTCGTTTAATATATCGAATATATTAATTTAACCGATTAATTCCAAATTAATCGTTTTCTCTCTTTAATTAATATTTTATCCCAGATAAAATATCTCCGCAATAAATCCCAGATTAATTTTCTCTCTCATCCAATTAATCCCAGATTAATAAAAGTGCGAGTCATACGTCATCGGTGAATCTTCAGGAAGCGACCCATGAGATCCCCGGATATGTTGGCAGTAAATTCGGTCGTTGGACTATCCGAACACGTAAGTACCTTGTACTACGTTTATACCGATTTACTAGACAAGGTTGGCTTCTAGCAAAGCACCATGCCTACCCAATTCTCCAGAAATATCCTTACAGGAATATAAGGATCTATATCAGGCGTAGTATACGTAGTATTGTATATATCGATCCAGTATCAGATGATCACATGCAAGGCCTAGGGCTGGTACAGTGTCTGCCCCGTACGAAGCATTTATCGGATTACGAGAAACTAGTCTCTTTATTATCGGTTAATCATGACCAAGTCATATTATCCCGATGGTTGCATCCCTTTAGAGAACCAGTTTTGTATCCCTAAGCGATCATCATCTCCATATGACTAGAGTGACACTTCCGTCTTGACATCACACCCAACAAACTACGATTCTCAATATACCCAGCAGAGGCGTACACAGAACCAGTTAAAGCCCTGGATGACCACAACCAAAGTATATTGATTGTCGCAAGCATTAGCGGTGCAAGTCTCAGGTTAAGACCAAATACACCTACCCTGATTTCGGACTTCCATAGACACATAGTCATACTACCAATGGAATTCCGAGGGGGTCTATCCAAAGCGAAGCTGTTTCCCATACCATCGGTAAAACAAAACCTCCTATTACACTTGCATGAGTATCCTATACCCAAATATATGATAACTATGTCGTTGTACCCTCACAACGCGCACAAGTGTAATACTAGTCTTTTACGTATTTATCGATGTCCAATCTTGATAATACTCTGACAAGGGATATTTAATGATTTATCCTTCGTGGACTGATATTGTCTCATACCATTTTCAATCCAGGAACAAATCATAAGGACCTCATATCATTTATACATCTTGGTGATCTAATCACAAATGATAAGAGAGCAATCTCTTTTGTCACATAGTTAATTTGTACAAAAACACCATGATATGTACAAATAGTGACGCTATGGGTCATAATTTTCCAACAATCTCCCACTTGGCCTATAGCCAGTCACTCGAGTGTCTAATACCCAAACTATGTACGGTTGGCTCAAATTGCTGAGAAAAGGCTTTCGTCAGCGGATTTGCATGATTATCGTCTGATGCGATTTATACGATCATTACATCGCCACGATGTATGATCCGGACGAATCAGATGAATATCAAAGTATATATCTGGATCGTTGATGAGACCATTACTTCTTTAGCCTGTGCTGAAGCTTAGCTCAGCTGCTAAGAGAATTATATCTAATCTAATTAGATTTTGTATCAACCCAAAAGGCTTCTATTGCTGCCTCAGCTGCATCAATAACCCGCATTTGTTGTTTATTTGGTAACAGTATCTTGCTTGGAAGATTTCCAGCTCACTGTACCGTTATTCAAACTGTATAGTACCGTTTGCAACTTATAGTCGTTTTATCGGTTAGGAAACTTGCTACAGTGATCTCAGTCACTTCATGTTTTCCTTCTCCATGGTTTAAGACAGCATCCTTAGTTCTCTAAGATACTAAAGGATGTTCTTAACATCAATCCAGTGACTATCACTTGGATTGGCCTGTTTGTGAATCCAAATGATCAAAGCGTATAAGACACCAGGTCGCGTCCATTTTTCAATGTATGATTTCTCGGAGAGTTTTCTCGAAAGCCAAGCTTTTACCGATTGTATTATAAGAATATCATTTCGAAGAAATGACATATATACATTATTTATAGGACAACCATTGTCAGTGCGCTCCCACTAACCTCTTTATATACACAAGAATCATTTCGTTTTGAATTAAATCATATACCATTATGATTACATCAAAACGATAATTCCAAGAACTCAATGTTTGATTCAATCCAAACATGGATCGAATAACCTGCAAAACTTGTTTGATAGTTTTGGTACTACAAAATCGACAGGATGTTGTAAACATCCTCCAAAAGGTTTCCTTTTTCAGGAAAGCGATTTTCCCGTTTAGCTGACATTTTTCATAAATGAAACATGCAGCATTAGCAAGCATTATCCAAATGGATTTACCGTGACAACAGGTAAAAGGTTGAATCGTAATCAACATAATGTTGATAACGATACCTTTTCGCTAAAAGCCTAGCTTTATATGTTGGTATGTTGCCTTCCACGTATGTCTTCCTTGAAGACTTATATAGTACCAATAGGCACAATGCCTTGCGATACATCAACTAGTATCCAAACTTATTGATTTACATGGAATCCATTTCGGATTCATGACACTTTGCCATGATAGGGAGTCGATACCTTGTATCACTTCCTCATACGTAGTCAGTTGGTATGCCTCAAAAGATTAACATCTTTACGAGGTGAGATTAGAAACCCATACCCCATATTGTTTTCTGAATCTCTCTGACATACGCGGTTCTTGTGTATTCGAAGATTAATGGTATAGTTTCATCCTTGATGAACTATATATGTTCCATTAAGGATCTGTGCCTTGAATAGTATTACTCCGATTTTCATCGAGTTTTACTATCCTCCCACTAACCACTGTATATAGGTATTCCTCTTAGGAAAAGCGCATGGCGAGCAACAATTAAATTGTTCTCATGTGAGTTGTATAAGTATTATACTTTGGTATCCCTAGGATAACCTACAAATGGCACTTATCCAATTTGGGTTTTAGTTTGGTATCATCCAAACATATGCCTAGCATACCCAAATCATCAGGAATGTGAAACCCGGTTTCTTTCCCGTTCATATCTAATATGATATCTGTCAAACAGATTATTATGGAACCTTATTCAAAATAAGTTCTGCACTGTTTAAAGCGTATCCGTTGAAGTAAATAGTAGCTCAGAGCGACTCATGATTAACCTTATCATGTCCAATAAAATTTGGTTTATCCTGTTCAGACACACCGTCTAATTGACGTGTTCCGGGAGGAGTACTCATTGAAAGAATACTATACTCTTTCAAGTATATAAGAAACTTATTGCTTAAGTATTTCCTATTACGGTCTTACCATAACGGTTTAATACTTTAGCCGGTTTGTTTGTCTACTTCGTGTCGAAACTTTAAAAGTTTCTGATTTGTGTTCTTCAAAAGAAACACATAACCATAACGTGATGCCACATCCGTAAAGGTCATAAAATATTCATATCCACTTCTAGCCTAGCTAGAGATGGGCCCACTTGCTTCACTATGAACTAGGGTTAACAGATCGGTGGCATTTACACTTTTACCAAGTAAATAGTGTTATAGGCACTTTGCCCAATAAACTAGATTCGTAGACTTTATTTGAATGGGATCAAATCACTCCTGGTACCCACTCTTCGAAAGTGTGGATATACGAGTCTTGTTTAATTGTGTCCCTAACAACAATGCCACTTTTAAGTTTCTTCTGATCAAATCAGTTTGAGCTATTTGTTTGTCATGTTATATGTTTGAGATTTATTTATATTCAAAATATAAATTTTTTTATTCACATCTAATGTTTTTATCTCAATATCATCTTTATATAATAAAATACTTTAGTGTTCTAGAATATAAAGGTCAATCCGCAACGGATTAAACACTGATATAAAGATAATGTTTCTAGTCTAACTAGTTACATTATAACAGTTTCCAAATTTAGGTACACAGCCGAATGGTAGTTCCTAAATTTAGGTATCTATGGTTAAAACATCGATTTTCATCCCGTTTCCAATCCGCAGATTAAATCTCAATTGAGATCAGTATCCTGCTCATAGCAGATTTTGAACATCAATATATATTTTATATACCACACTTTTAAGTATTTAAAATCCAATTTCAATACTAGTAATGAACATAATTATGACAAACATATTTGAAGTCAGAGCCTTGCTCGTTCTTCATTTCCTTCATGTCTGCTTTGTCCAAACGGTAGTCACGCTTCCGCGATCCCGTTTGCCACATTTAGGCAGACATTTTGGAATATGTCTTTTATCTTCCCAGAAGATTATAATGATTTTGCCTTTGCCCTTTTCATATTCCAGAAGCCTTTGGCCAAGCCTCGGGTTTCTAGAATATCAAAGTAAGGTGTGTTTTGTGCTACTTGCCTATTGCAAACTTTGACTTTGTCTCATTGAGAATTGCCATTAACTCTCCAAGAGTTATGTATTGCAATTTAGTACTTCTAAGATCTAAAATAGATCTATGAAGATCCTTCAATTTCATTATCATACTTTAAGGATTTAATCTTTAGTTCTGATTCAGAAATTGAGGAGTCTACTTCGACAAGCTTAATAGATTAAGCACTAAAGTTATCATTACATAAATCTTCCAAAGATTATGCTCTACTATTTGCTTAACTCCGGGCTTAGGCATAATATGTTATTTTATCAAATAAAGTAACTTATTATTTTCCAATTTGAAAATTAAAGCATTTAAATACATTTTCCCTAGAATTATGTTTTAAATGTTAATCTTTCAATTATATCTTGATTTTAATAGTCCAACTATTTAATCAACGATTTAGGTACTATTAAATATAATGATTATTATAGTCCAACTATATTAATCAATTATACTGTAATTGTTTGAATACAGTCCAAATGTTTTTATAAAACAACAATTTAAATATTAGTCCAACTAACATTTAATTTATTTGACGAATGATATTTGTTTGAGCGCATATGGCAAGTAATTAAACGAATATTGCAAAATCAATTCTTGCCTCCCACTATTTTTCAGCGAGCCTCTAACCCTCTGTCGAGTACTCGGGAAACCGTGTTTCCTAGTGGGCTAGGATCCCGTTAAATATCACACAATCTTGACTTTGGCCAACAAATTTTATGATAATTAACTAGTAGATCACCAAGATCAATTGGATCCAATACAATTCCTAGATCCAGTAGGGGGACATCCAAGTCCGAAACATATATCTCATATATGCAAATATATCCAATATATTGCTTAATCTTTTTCCTCTGAATCAACTAAGCCTTGGCTTTGGCACAACAAACTTAGTGATCCCAGTTAAGCGTGACCCATTGACCATGGAAAGCTTCGTAATCAATGTCGATTGACAAGAAGTGGTCTTGACTTTGGCCAACAAACACAACTTGGACAAGATACCAATATGGAACAATGCTCTCGTGATTCAAACACATCCTCGACAGACAAAGGCCATGACTTTGGCCAAAAAGCCAATGCCAGTCTCGGATCTTGAGTAAGAATCACTCAATGGAAGGAAAATGCTTAATATTTGTGATGGTTTTTCGCGTGCAAATTGGCAACCAATTTATTATCTTTGTTAAGGTCTCATCATCATACACCCTTAAACATACATTCTAAACACATAATAAAGCACATATGAATAAAATAATAATGATATGCGGATGGATACTTTACACATTGATCCTAGATCAAATCTCTCCCTTTCTCTCTCCCGCTAGCACATGTATTTGCTTCTACCCGTTACGCTACACGTTTAAAGAAACCTCATTTACATTAAGGGGAATAGGTGAGAAGAGAATACAAAGAGTAAGGAGGTAATAAGGCTGGACAAGCAGGTCCAATTAATAAATCAAATTTATTACAACAATTTTTAAAATTATCCCACCCATCTAATATCCATCTGATATACATTATTCATGCATCGCAACCATGTATTCACACAAGCATGTTATCAATCAATCTAATCAAATTAACTCATCTGATAATTAGTGATCATCCAATGTTCAAACAACGATTTGATTTTGCTCGAGTCGAACTCGTTTTGTGAATAAGTACTCAAAAGACTAATTCTCGAATTAAATTAAACTACATAATTAAATCCAATTCAATTTGTATTTATACTAATTCACTATTTAAATCCAAATTAAATACTACACTTTATTTGACAAACCTTTACGACTTAAATTCCACATTTAATCGCTATGGGTTTCAAAGCCCGATTAACATCCAACATTAATTTAATTAAAGTCCAATGGGATTTTAATTAATTTCTTCAAGGCGTGGACTTTTGGTCAACTCGGGTCAAACCCAATAACCAAAGTGTTGGACAATTATGACCCATAGCGTCACTATTTGTAAAGATCATGGTGTTGTTGTACAAATTAACTATGTGACAAAGGAGATTGCACTCTTATCATTTGTGATTAGATCACCTAGATGTATAAATGACAGGAGGTCCCTATGATTTTTTCCTGGATTGAGAATGATATGAGACAGTATCAGTCCACGAAGGATAAATCATTAAATATCCCTAGTCAGAGTATTATCGAGATTGGACATCGATAATTACGTAAAAGACTAGTATTACACTTGTGCGCGTTGTGAGGGCACAACGACATAGTTCTCATATATTTGGGTATAGGATACTCATGCAAGTGTAATAGGTGGTTGTGTTTTACCGATGGTACGGGAAACAGCTTCGCTCTAGATAGACCCCCTCAGAATTCCATTGGTAGTATGACTATGTGTCTATGGAAGTCCGAAATCAGGGTAGGTGTATTTGGTCTAAACCTGAGACTTGCACTGCTAATACTTGCGACAATCAATATACTTTGGTTACGGTCGTCCAGGGCTTTATCAGGTTATGTGTATGCCTATGCTGGGTATATTGAGAATCGTGGTGTGTTGGGTGTGATGTCAAGATGGAAGTATCACTTCAGTTATATGGAGAAGATGGTCACGTAGGATACGGTACTAGTACTCTTAAGTACTGCAGTCATCGGGATAAAATGACAAGGTCATGTTTATCCGATTATAGAGACTAGTTACCAGACATCCGATATGTTCTTCGTTCGGGGCATACACAATTCCAGCCCTAGGCCTAGATTGTGATCATCCGATACTGGATCGACATACGCAATTCTACGTATACTACGCCTGATATAGATCCTTTATTCCTATAAGGATATTTCTGGAGAATTGGGTAGGCATGACGCTTTGCTAGAAGCCAACCTTGTCTTGTAAATCGGTAAAACGTAGTACTAGGTAATTACGTGTTTGGATAGTCCGACGATCGAATTTACTGCCAACATATCCGAGGATCTCATGGGTCGCTTCCCGAAGATTCACCGATGACGTATGACTCGCACTTTTAATTAATCTGGGATTAATTAGATGAGAGAGAAAATTAATTTGGGATTAATTGCGGAGATATTTTATCTGGGATAAAATATCAATTAAAAGAGAGAACGATTAATTTAGAATTAATCGATAAATTAATATATTCGATATATTAAACGAAATTGGATTTCGACGCGAAATTAAAATTAGATTTTAATTCGGGCAAACGAATTAATTTAGAATTAATTCGTTAGCGACGTGAATAGTGATTTAGCTAGGCATAATCATTTAATTGCGTCGTAATGGAAAATTCGTTAATTGGAATTAGTGAACCCGTGCCCGGGATCATTTGCGAGCGCATTCGCATTTCGAATTGAGTGCGGCACGCAAGTCAAATCAAGCGTCAAATCGTTAGTCGCATCAAACGTCAAATCACATGTCACTTTGAGTGATGTGACACTTGATTGATTGATGTGATTGATTGATGGTAGTTGTTGGAGTTGTTGGAAAGCTTTTAGCATTTGAATTTTGGAAAGCCAAAAATTGGTAAATCATTTTATTTATTTTATGGAAAATATATAAGTGTATTAGATACACTTTTCCAACTAATTCAACATACATCTCTCCTCTCCATTTTTCTCTCCTCTCTCACGCCCTTGGGGCTCATTTTTCCTTCGGTTTTTGCAGTGAACTACCGAGTGACAAGGATAAAATGGGAAGCAAAAGTCGCGATTTTGTGGCAAAATCAGGAGTGCTAGCACACTACGAAGTCATGCGAACGTGATAGGGAAGTCCACCCATGAGCCGGGAATCATTTGACGAAGCTTAGAGCTTGGATTCTTGAAGAAGGAACCAAAAATGGAGGAGCATGGAACTGCCACTGCCGTGACCAACCAGTGAGCAGAAAATGATTTTGTTGCCTCCCGCGTCGCTCAACCGCTCGATGTGAGTATTCCGCAACTTCGTTGATTTGTATTCGCACTTGTTTCATGCTTGTTGAATGATCTTGGGACCTTAGCAAACTTAAACAATGGTATCTATGAGCAAGGTTGAGCATGAAACTTGATTTATGGCTTAAAATTGGGTAAATTGATTTTGAGCATGATTTGATTAAATTAGATGTTTGAATATGCTTAAATCATGTTAAATTGAAGATTGATTGGATCAATTTCAGGAAATTATGCTTGGAACATTTTTGCCCAAATTCTTTGGCTTGGCCGAATGGAAGACTTGCCCTAATGTCTTTGAATTTTTTTTTTTTTGATTCATTGGATGATTTGAAAACGATTGGGAATATTGATTTAATGTCGAATTGGATTTAATTTGATTGAATTCGAATCAGACATAAAATGCCCTATATTGCCGAGACATGTAGCATGTGATAATGGGTTTGATTTTTGATGAAATGTGTTGGACATGTTTTGTTGTAATTGAGCATGATTAATTGTATAAATTAATGTTTTAGAAATGTTAATTTGAGTGATTAATTATGTAATACACTTAGTGTAATTAAATTAGGAATTTGGAATTTGGTAATTTAATTATATTGGGCCTTAAAATTGGATTTGGGCTTTTAATGTTGTTATTGGGCTTATTGGGCTTGGTTGTACCAAGATGGGTTTAGGCAAAATTGGTTGGATCCAATTGGGCCCAAAACCGCCTCCATAAAGCCCAAATGCGACTAATGGACATTTAAAGTTTAATTAGGCCTAATGGGCCTAAATTGATTTCTGGGCTTATGGGGTTACTCCCGGATTGGACTTTGGTTATTGGGTTCGACCCGAGTTGACCAAAAGTCCACGCCTTATGAAATTAATTAAAAGCCCATTGGACTTTAATTAAATTGATGTTGGGCGTTAATCGGGCTTTGAGACCCGTAACGATTAAATTTGGAATTTAAGTCATAAAAGGTTTATTAATAAAGTGTAATATTTAATTTGGAATTAAATAGTGAATTAGTATTAAATGCATATTAAATTGGATTTAATTATGTAGTTTAATTTAATTCGAGAATTCGTACTTTGAGTACTTATTCGCAAAACGAGTTTGACTCGCGCAAAATCAAATCGTTGTTTGAACATTGGATGGTCACTAATTATCAGATTAATAATTTGATTATATTGATTAATAACATGCTTGTGTGAATACATGGTTGCGATTATGAATAATGGATATCAGATGGATATTAGATGGGTGGGGCAATTTTAGAAATTGTTGTAATAAATTTGATTTATTAATTGGACCTGCGTGTCCAGCCTTATACCTCCATATTCTTTGTATTCTCTTCTCACATATTCCCCTCAATGTAAATGAGGTTTCTTTAGAAGTGTAGTGTAACGGGTAGAAGTGATACATGTGCTAGCGGGAGAGAGAAAGAGAGAGATTTGATCTAGGATCAATGTGTAAAGTATACATCCGCATATCATTATTATTTTATTTATACATACACGTTTATTATGTGTTTAGAATGCATGTTTAAGGGTGTATGATGATGAGACCTTAACAAGATAATAAATTGGTTGCCAATTTGCACGCGAAAAACCCTCAAACAAATATTAAGCGTCTTTCCTTCCATTGAGTGATTCTCACTCACGATCCGAGACTGGCATTGGCTTGTTGCCCAAAGTCAAGGCCTTTGTTCGTCGAGGATGTGTTTGAATCACGAGAGTTTTATTCCATATCGGTGTCTTGTCCAAGTTGTGGTTTGTTGGCCAAACTCAAGACCACTTCTTGTCCATTGACATTGATTACGAAGCTTTCCATGGTCAATGGGTCGCGTTTAACTAGGATCACTAAGTTTGTTGTGCCAAAGCCAAGGCTCAGTTGATTCAGAGGAAAAAGGTTAGGTAATACATTGGATGTATTGGCATAAATATAAGATATATGTTTCGGACTTGGATGTCCCCCTACTGGATCTAGGAATTGGATTGGATCCATTGATCTTAGAGATCTACCTAGTTAATTATCATACAATTTGTTGGCCAAGTCAAGATTGTGTGATATTTAACGGGATCCTAGCCCACTAGGAAACACGGTTTCCCGAGTACTCGACAGAGGGTTAGAGGCTCGCCGAAAGATAGTGGGAGGCAAGAATTGAATTTGCAATATTCGTTTAATTACTTGCCATATGCGCTCAATCACAAATATCATTCGTCAAATAATTAAATGTTAGTTGGACTAATATTTAAACGTTGTTTTATTAACAGTTGGACTGTATTCAACTATTCATTTATAGTTGATTTTATAATTGGATTATAGTAATCAATATAATTGATTTTAATCTATTAATTATAGTTGATTAAATAGTTGGACTATTGTAATCATTATAATAAATAGTACCTAAATCGTTGATTAAATAGTTGGACTATTAAAATCAAGATTAAATTGAAAGATTGACATTTAAAACATAATCCTAAGGAAAATGTATTTAAATGGCTTAATTTTCAAATTGGGAATAATATTTCAGGATAGAAATAAGTTACTTTATTTGATAAAATAACATATTATGCCTAAGCCAGGAGTTAAGAAAATAGTAGAGCATAATCTTTGGAAGATTTATGTGATGATAACTTTATTACTTAACCCATTAAGCTTGTCACAGTAAACTCCTTAATTTCTTTGTGAGAACTAAGGATTAGATCCTTAAAGTATGATAATGAAATTGAAGGATCTTCATAAATTTATTTTTAGATTTTAGAAGTACTTAATTGCAATAAAACTCTTGGAGAGTCAATAGCTATTCTCAAGGAGATATAGTCAAAGTTTGCAATTAGGCAAGTAGCACAAGGCGCACCTTTTCGATATTCTAGAAACCCGAGGCTTGGCCAAAGGCTACTGGAATGTGAAAAGGGCAAAGGCAAAATCATTATAATCTTCTGGGAAGATAAAGGACATATCCCAAAATGTCTCCTTAAATGTGGCAAACGGGATCGCGGAAGCGTGACTGCCATTTGGACAAAGAAGACATGACAGAATTGAAGACGAGCAAGGCTCTGACTTCAAATATGTTTGTCATAAATATATTCACTACTAGTATTAAAATTGGATTTTAAATACTTAGTATGGAACATAAAATATATATGTATTGATGTTCAGAATCTGTTTTGAACATGATACTGACTTCAATCGAGATTAATCTGCGATTTGGAAACGGGATGAAAGTCGTTGTTTTAACCGTAGATACCTAAGTTTAGGAACTACCCCCGGGTGTGTACCTAAATTAGGAAACTGTTATAATGTAACTAGTTTGACTAGGAACATATCTCTTATATCAGTGTTTAATCCATTGCGGATTGACCTTTATATTCTAAAACACTAAAGTGTTTTATTATATAAAGATGATATTGAGATAAACACATTAGATGTGAATAACATCATTTATATTTTGAATAAAAATAAATCTCGAATATATAACATGACAAACAATTAGCTCAAACTGATTTGATCAGAAGAAACTCAATTGTGGCATTGTTGTCTGGGACACAACTAAAACAAGAATCATATATCCACACTTTCGAAGAGTGGCTACTCGGATTGATTTGATTCTATTCAAATAAAGTCTACGAATCTAGTTAATTGGGCAAAGTGCCTAAAACACATTTACTTGGTAAGAGTGTAAATGCCACCGATCTGTAAGCCATAGTTCATAGTGAAGCAAGTGGGCCCATGTCTAGCTAGGCTAGAGGTGGATATGAATATTTCGTGACCTTTACGGATGTGGCATCTCGTTGTGGTTATGTGTATCTTTTGAAGAACACAAATCAGAAACTTTTAAAGTTTCGACACGAAATAGACAAACAGATCGACTAAAGTATTAAACCATCACGGTAAGACCGTAATGGAAAATACTTAAGCAATAAGTTTCTAATATGCTTGAAAGAGTGTAGTATTCTTTCAAACATGACTTCTCCCGGAACACGTCAATTTGACGGTGTGTCCGAACAGGATAAACCGAATTTTGTTGGACAAGATAAGGTTAATCATGAGTCGCTCTGAGCTACCATTTCCTTCAAAGTATAAGCATTAACAGTGCAGAACTTATTTAGAATAAGGTTCCATAAAATCTGTTTGACATATATCATATTAGATATGAACAGAAAAGAAACTGGGTTTTCTCATTCCTGAAAATTTGGGAATGCTAGGCATATGTTTGGATGATACCAAACTAAAACCCAAATTGGAAAAGTGCCAATTGTAGGTTATCCTAGGGATACCAAAGTATAGTACTTATACATCTCACCATAGAATAATTTATTTGTTGCTCACCATGCGGTTTTCTTAAAAGGAATACCGATATGCAGTGGTGAGTGAGAGGATAGTAAAACTCGATGAAAATCGGAGTAATACTGTTCAAGGGACCGAGTCCTCATTGGAACACAGATAGTTCATCAAGGATGAAACTATACCATTAATCTTCGAATACACAAGAACCGCATAAGGCGGAAAGAGTCAGAAAATAACCAGGGGTATGGGTTTCTGATCTCACCTCATAAAGATGTCAATCTTATTGAGGTATACCAAATGACTACGTATGAGGAAGTGATACAAGGTATCGACTCCCTATTATGACAAAGTATCATGAGTCCGAAATGGATTCCATGTATACCAACTATGTTTGGACACGAGTTGTTGTACCGCAGGTATTGTGCCTATTGGTACTATATAAGTCTTCGAGGAAGACATACATGGATGGTAACATACCAACAAATAAAGCTAGGCTTTTAGCGGAAAGGTATCGTTATCAACATTGTGTTGATTATGATTCAACCTTTTACCTGTTGCCACGGTAAATCCATTTGGATAATGCTTGCTAAAGCTGCGTATTTCATTTATGAAATATGTCAGCTGAACGGGAAAATCACTTTCCTGAAAAGGAAACCTTTTGGAGGATGTTTTTAACATCCTGTCGGTTTTGTCGTACTAAAACTAGCAAACAAGGTTTGCAGGTTGTTCGATCCATGTTTGGATTGAAGCAAGCATGGGTTCTTGGAATTATCGTTTTGATTTAATCATAATGGAGTATGATTTAATTCAAAACGAAAATGATTCTTGTGTATATAAGAATGTTAGTCGGAGCACACTGACAATGGTTGTCCTATAGAATAATGATAATATGTCATTTCTTGGAAATGATATTCCCATATAACAATCAGCGAAAGCTTGGCTTTCGAATACTCTCCGAGAAATCATACATTGAAAAATGTACGCGACCTGGTGTCTCATACGCTTTGAGCATATGAAGTCACAAACAGGCCAATCCAAGTGATAGTCATTGGATTGAAGTTAAGAACATCCGTTAGTATCTTAGAGAACTAAGGATGATGTCTTAGTCTATGGAGATGGAGAACTTGAAGTGACTGGGATCACTACCGTAAGTTTCCTAAACCGATAAAACGACTACAAGTCACAAACGGTACTACAAAGTTTGAATAACAGAACAGTGAGCTGGAAATCTTCCAAGCAAGATACTGTTACCGAATAAAACAACAAATGCGGGTTATTACTGCAGCTGAGGCAGCAATAGAAGCCTTCTGGGTCGATATAAATCCTAATTAGATTAGGAATAGTTCTGTTAGCAGCTGATCTAGGCGTCAACACGGGCTAAAGAATTAGTGGTCTCATCAACGATCCAGATAAATACTTCGACTATTCATCTGATTCGTTCAGATCATACATTGTGGCGATGTCATGATCGAATAAATTGCATCAGATGATAATCATACAAATCCGACGACGAAAGAATTTCTCAGCAGTTTGAGCCAACCATACATAGTTTGGGTGTTGACCGGCGTAAACACACACGTATAACGGCAGCGTACGTATCGTTCAAGTAGTATAAAAAGTATCGATCCCATGAGGACTTAAAACCTTTTGTTATCAATTTATTGGGCCAAATGATTACCAGTATCTAACAAGTTGTTTGATTGATTTCAAATGGCGACGATTCTAAATTTAAAGACAAGTAAATAAAATTGTTCGAAAGTAGATTTTAAGAAATTCAATATTAAAAACTATCTAGGGTTTTGATTTATTCCAATATTATTAAAGATGAAGTGGTTATCTTATAGTTGGGTAAAATATTGATTTATTAACCTGGAACACTAATATATGTAAAAGCCTCTTCCGATGGTCAATTACAAATACCTAGTATAATCCAATTGAACCATATGTCTATGTCAACCAAATTACCTAGATTCATTAAGATTAAGTTCCAATTATGGCTACCCCCGTCCGACAGGTATATTCCTATCCTGTAAGGAAATCTATTAAAAGGGTTATCTATCCTCAAGGAAGATCGTGGGCTATTGAGTCTAAGGTCTTAAACTTAAAATCCCTATGTCTTCATTTTAAGTTACCTAATCATTTAATTAATGGCCAGTTAATTAAAGAGCATTAAGATTAAGACTTAATAAATAAATCTTTATTTTACTCAAACTATAATCTAACCCCTTATAAACCCGTGATATTGATTTTCATCACAACCCTAGATGACTAATTTAGATACGACACATAACTAAGGCTAAAAACTTAAAAGAGTTATAATAAAATTGCATAAAGTAAATGCGGTAAACTAAATGCTGAAAGTGAAATAAAATAAAATTGCTAAGGTAAAAGTAATTACTTCTACTATATACTAATTAGATTTCTCCCATAACATAATATAAGCTTTGCAAAACATTTCCAACCAGCCATATAGGCGGTATCTTGATTTAGTCAATTTTAAAAACAACCAGCCATAAAGGCGGAATATTATTTAACCAGCCATAATGGCGGAATGAAAACAACCAGCCATAAATGCGGAATCAAAATAACCAGCCATAAAAGCGGAATCAAAATAACCAGCCATAAAGGCGGAATGAAAACTACCAGCCATATAGGCGGAATGAAAATTAAATTACCAACCTACCAGTCTGGCGGTATCCTTATTAAGTCCAATTTAAAACATTGAATATATTATAATTATGAGAGAATAATCTAAGTAGCAATAGTAAAAGAATTACCTTTTACCCTAGCAGGGGGAAGTTACCTCATCATAGTGAATAGTAAAAACTGTAAAATAAAGAAAGTAAATTATTATTATTATTACAGAACTTAATTAAAAATTACAAAACTAAATTAAAAGAAACTTAGAGAGAGAATAACTCCCTAATTACATCAAAGAAGAGAGAGGGAATGGTGTATCTACAACTGAAATGTCGAGCTCTATTTATAGGCGCGGATAGGGGTCCGGCGTTGCGACGCCAGCTCAGCGTCGCGACGCTGGAACAGTTAATCGTGGCACAATGACGGCTTGACACGTGGCGAGGCGGCTAAGAGATTAGATTTTATCCGATGACGTGGCACTATTCATGACGTCATTGCTTACGTCACGCTGACGTGTGGAGGGCGATTGTCGGCATCGTGAGATCTCGACACGTGGCACCGGTGCATTTTAGCATCTCTGTTGTGATGGCGACACGTGGCACGGCGCAAGATAGCATGATCGGCGTATTTTAGCAAGCGGCGCATGTTAGCAAATTTTCTGATTGATCCACGGTTCTACGGCGCATGTTAGCAAATCCGGTGCATGCTGGGCGTCGCGACGCGAAAGGCTTCGGCGTCGCGACACGGAAATGACGATTTTGCCCTTTTTGTCCAGTTTTCCTGTTTTTGCTCCAATTCACCTCCAGAATGTCCTGAAACTTTATTTATCTACAAAATAACAAAAACACATCAAAATATTCACAAAACCCAGAAAAAACTATACAAAATATAAGGTTCAATGAGTGGGAAATAGTGATATAAATACCACTCATCACACCCCTAAACCTAACATTTTGCTAGTCCTCGAGCAAAACATAAAATAAAATAACATAATAAAATTTAACTAAGCCACTTTCGTAGGGATCACGGTTGCATTTAGCGTATGCAACAAGCCTTTAAACCCCTAGGTGTCCCTAGTGGACGAGTTGTAGTCTCGTGAGGGTTTACAGCAATGATACCCACAAACATTTTACAAAAGTAAAAAGGTAATAAAAACTAATGCACACAAAAGCAAAAAGACAAGCGAAAAGAGAATAAATAAGTTAGTGACTAATGAGGTGAAACTTCTACTCCAAGTTACTAATTGTTTTCTTTCTTTCTAAATTACTAAATAAGTAAATTCTCCGATTATTTTTACCATTCTTCATATACACAGCCAACAAAATATTAAACAACTCATTTTTGCCCACAACAGTCATAAGTGCAGTTGATAAGAGAGTAATATTTTTGTCCTAAAGTTCTATCAGATTTCACACCTTTTTGTAGCCATGGAGTAATTTTTCTGATTTTTCTGATTTTTTCTTTGATTTTTTTTATTTTTTATTTATATAAATATCTTCTATCTATGTAACGAGTGTTGGGTCGGTGGCTCCCAAACCAGTTGGCTTTAGGGCACCAGATGTTGACACCCCTACGGACTTAATTACCCAGACTTCAGATATATATATTTTTGCAGCATCTTTGATCCATGTAGCGAGCTTTGGGCCAGTGACTCCCAAACCAGTTGGTTTTAAGGCACTAGGTGTTAAAACACCCTTACAGACTTAATAACTCGGATCTCGGACGTTTTTTTTTTTTTTTCTTTTACTCCATTGCTTTTTGAGATGCTTCCTCCAATTAAACTAGAGCACTGAATATTACAAACTTTTCAATTTTAGCTCATGTTCGTATGTTACTATGTATGTTGATAATACATGTCAACTGAGCATATGAAGATCCATTTTAGTCAGTGTTAAAGAGAATTCACAAATTAAATAATTTAAAATGAAATAAACAAAAATTAACTTGTTTCGAAATAGGTTTGAGATACGTCTCAGGAGTGGAAATTCCTTACTCGGCTATCTCTTACCGATTTCACCTTTTTAATCAAAATAAAAACACAAAAATGCTAAATATTTTTGTAATTTTTGAAACTTTTTCAATTTTTTTGTATTTTTCCAAAAAAAAAAATTTGAACTAAAAATAAAAACAACATACAACTAAAAATAAGATATTTCTAAAAATAAAAACAACATACAACTAAAAACAAGATATTAATCAACTAATTCCCTCCCCCAAACCTAAATGAGACATTGTCCCCAATGTCTTAAACAGTAGAAGAAGAGTTTAGACGATAATACCTGGTTAATTGAAATTCTACAGGAATTTAAAGGTTAAGATCCAGATTAACCCGACGTCTCTTACCACGATCGTCCTCGGACCAATTTATCTTTGAAAGGATAGGGTCAACTTGTGGTTCATAGGCTATGAGTTGGTCTATTAGATCCGGAGCAGTTCTGGCAGTGAAGATGAGTTCTATCATAGGTTTTGACACGAACCCATTTCTCCGAGCATCATCAAGAAACACACAAAGAAAATCATAAAATCCATCAACGTTGAGCAGTCCAAGCGGTTTCTGGTGTATGTTCAGGTTCGCCCAAGATAGAACTATAAAAATTTCCTCCAATGTGCTTAAGCCACCTGGCAAAGCGATAAAAGCGTCAGCACGGTTAATCATTTCTACCAAACGTTCAGACATACCTGGCACGATTAGTTGCTCTCCGTTTGATGATCCAATAAGATTTGCCTCTACCAATGGTTTTGGGATAATTCTCAAAACATGACTGCCTCCTTCCTGTACGGCCTTTGAAACGATCCCCATTAATCCAAGATTGCCTCCGCCATATATTAAGTGCATATTCCTTGCAGCTAATACTCGACCCAACTCTTGTGCTGCTTCTATGTATTGTGGTTTAGTACCAACACTACTACCGCAAAACACACAAATGTTTTCAATTCGTCTTCTTGAAGTGGCTTCCATGTTTTACGTTTTTCTTTCTCAACTCTGGATGACTTCAAATGTGCAATGATGAGTTGAATTTATAATACCTGAAAGGGGTGAGTAAAAATATCACAAGTATCTTCCAAAGGACGATTAGTAACAAAATAGTAAAATAGGTCGTGATAGTCAAAAAGGTCTGGATCCTGTCGGAGAAAACAACAAAACAAATCACAATTATTAGGAAAAGACAAAGAGATATAATAAATACAAATTTACATCTTGATTAACGTCTATGCGTCAGGGACAAGCTTCCCATCCAATTTTCTTATAAATTGGCAAACAGGGTCTTTTTGAGTCAGATTCCCAAGACTTAACTGTTGTCTTCTTTTTGATATTGTGTATGTAATCTGCGAAAGTCTATGTGAACATATCCACTGAGATGCGTCTCAAGAGTCGAAGATATATCATCTAAAGACTCCTTACTCAAGCCATCCCTAATGAATTTAATTTGTCTTCGCGATTATCAGACACCCTTCCTAAAGAACGACAACGAGTATTGCAATTCCAACGTGCACATTGTAACAAACACCCATTTGCTTAGCTTTTTTTTCTTTGCATATGTGCTTCTTCCAAAACCAGGCAGATGTGAAATAAAAGAATCAGAGGATTCACTTGCAATCGGACTCGTGCTTCAATTACCCAACGAATGTCATTGGGCCACACCATGGATTGTCAGTAGTCTCATCCGTTCCAAGCGAGCTTTGTAGACTTTCATCAGAGATTTTTGAGGGAGTGAAGGAAATTGCTTGTGAAGATTTGTGAGAACTTCTTCCATCTTGAAATGACTTAATCTGCAAAAACTAAACACACAAAATTAAATCACACCAAATCATAATATATACAAAAATTGCATGGGTTGCCTCCCTGCGAGCGCTAAGTTTAAAGTCGTCAGCTAGACGTGACTACTTGAACGTTTATGCTGGATCTGAAAGTGTGACACTTTCTTTTTGTCGCTCAAATGATTCTCCCCAGTAGTGCTTGACACGCTGACTGTTAATCTTGAATGTGTTGTTGGTATTGGGATCTAGTAACTCAACAGCTCCATATGGTAAAACCTGAGTGATCACAAATGGTCCAGACCACCTAGATTTCAACTTTCCTGGGAAAAGTTTCAATCTCGAGTTGTACAACAACACCTGCTGCCTTGGTTCCAACTATCTCTGCACTATTTTTTGGTCATGCCATTTTTTGGTTTTTTCTTGTATAATTTGGCATTGTCATAAGCCTGTAGGCGAAATTCCTCCAATTCATTGAGTTGGTGAAGTCTTTTCTCTCCTGCAGCTTGTGAGTCAAGATTCAACTTCTTCAGTGCCCAGTACGCCTTGTGTTCAAGCTCAACTGGCAGATGGCATGCTTTTCCAAACAACCCAATCGATATGGTGACATACCAATGGGTGTCTTGTAAGCTGTTCGGTAGGCCCATAATGCATCATCTAGTTTTATGACCAGTCCTCTCTTGTTGATCCAACGGTTCTTTCTAGGATTCTTTGATCTCCCTGTTTGAAACCTCAACCTGTCCATTTGACTGTGGATGGTAAGCTGTGGCAATCTTGTGAGTAACTCCGTATTTGGATAGGAGTGCATCGAAATATCTGTTGCAGAAATGAGAGCCACCATCGCTGATAATTGCCCGAGGTGTTCCAAATCGAGTGAAAATGTTCTTTTTCAGGAATTTGATCACCACTTTTGAATCATTGGATGGCAGTGCAATTGCTTCAACCCATTTGGAGACGTAGTCTACAGCAACCAGAATGTACAGGTTTCCAAATGATGGAACAAATGGTCCCATGAAATCAATCACCCCACACATCGAATATCTCCACTTCGAGAATGTTTGCAACGGTCCTTCATTTCTTCTGAAATATTCCCTGTTCTCTGGCACCTGTCACATTGAAAAGCAAAAAGATAAGCATCTTTAAAAAGTGTGGGCCAGAACAAACCTGATTGAAGAACTTTTGCTGCAGTTTTGTTTCCGCTGAAGTGTCCACCGTATGGTGATGAATGACGGTGTTGCAGAACACTGTTGACCTCTTCCTGTGGAACACAACGTCTCAATAATTGATCAGCACATCGTTTAAACAGGTACGGTTCATCTCAGACATGGTGCTTGACTTCTTTGAAGAACTTCTTCCTTCCGTGAGTTGTCCATTCCAACGGCCATTTTCCTGACACAATGTAATTAACATAGTCAGCATACCAAGGGACTTCCTGTTGTTTAATGGAAAACAATTGTTCATCTGGAAAAGTTTCTTTGATTATCAGTTCTTTGTCAACTGTTTCTCCATTCTCGAGCCTCGATAAGTGATCTGCCACCCTGGTTTTCTGTTCCTTTCCTGTCTCGGATCTCCACGTCGAATTCTTGCAAAAGAAGTATCCAACGGATCAATCTGGGTTTGGCATCTTTCTTTGTGATCAGATATTTGATTGCTGAATGATCTGTGTAGACCACTACTTTGGGACCCAGCAGATAGGAGCGGAATTTGTCAAAAGCGTACACAACTGCGAGCAACTCCTTTTCAGTGGTTGTGTAGTTGAGTTGGGCTTCATTCAGAGTTCTGCTGGAGTAGTAAATGGTGTGGAAAATCTTTGCTTTGCGTTGTCCCAAAACTGCACCTACAGCAAAATCACTAGCATCAACATTACCTCGAATGGAAGGGTCCAATCTGGTGCTACAATGATGGGGGCAGAAATCAGCTTCTGTTTTAAGATCTCGAAGCTTCCTGGCATTCTTTGGTGAAGTTGAAAGGCACATCCTTTTCTAGAAGATTGCAAAGAGGTTTGGCAATCTTGGAAAAGTCTTTGATAAATCTCCTGTAAAAACCTGCATGTCCAAGAAAACTTCGAATCTCTTTGACAGATGTTGGGGAGGTAGTTTCTTAATTGTCTCGATCTTTGCTTTGTCTACCTCGATTCCCTTTTGTGAGATCCGGTGTCCAAGAACAATGCCTTCTTGCACCATGAAGTGACATTTCTCCCAGTTGAGTACCAGGTTTGTATCTTCGCACCTTTGTAATACCTGTTCCAAATTTTGCAAACAATGGTCAAAAGAATCTCCAAACACAGAAAAATCATCCATAAATACCTCCATACTCTGCTCCAGCATGTCTGAGAAGATGGCCATCATGCAACGCTGAAATGTAGCAGGAGCATTACATAATCCAAATGGCATCCTGCGGAAAGCAAAAGTACCATAGGGACATGTAAAAGTAGTTTTCTCCTGATCTTCTGGGGCAATAGCAATCTGATTGTACCCTGAATATCCGTCAAGAAAGCAATAGAATTCATGTCCCACCAGTCTGTCTAACATCTGGTCAATGAATGGTAGCGGAAAATGGTCCTTTCTCGTGGCTTTGTTCAGCTTTCTGTAGTCCATACATACTCTCCATCCAGTTATTGTTCTTGTTGGAATCAGTTCGTTCTTTTCATTGGTGACCACAGTAATTCCTCATTTCTTTGGCACACACTGCATAGGACTTACCCAAGTGCTGCCTGAGATGGGATAAATGATGCCAGCATCCAACCATTTGATGATTTCTTTCTTCACAACTTCCTTCATGATTGGATTGAGTCTCCGTTGATGCTCCACTGTGGGTTTGTATTCATCATTCATCAGAATCTTGTGCATACAAAATGATGGACTAATGCCTCTAATGTCTGCTATAGTCCAGCCAAGAAATGCATACCTGAGATGGCTCAGAAGTAACTTTAGTTCCAGCTGTGGTGGTTCTTCAATCGAAGGCTTGATTCGATCTTTCTTTGGCAGTTCCAAGCTTTCGACTGGTGGTGTTGCTTTGAATCGGAATGGCTTGTCAAGGTATTTGATACATTCCAGGATTTCAGCATCTAGGTCGCTGTCAGTCATGTTGGTGATGCAAGCTTCAAGTGTATCTATGGGATTTGACTCAGTATTCTGAACAATACTATCAACAACATCAACTCTGAAGCATTCTTCTTCTTCCTTTTCATCGCTCGGAAATTTCATGGCTTTGAAAACATTAAATGTCACTTCTTGGTCCTGCACTTTCATGGTTAGTTCTCCTTTTTGCACATCAATTACAGTTTTACCTGTAGCCAAAAATGGTCTTCCAAGAATGATAGGTACTTCTTTGTCTTCTTCCATGTCAAGGATGATGAAGTCTGTTGGAAGAATTAGTTTGTCTACTTTCACCAGCACATTTTCAACGACTCCTCTTGGAAATGTGAGTGTTCGATCAGCAAGTTGCAAAGATACCGAGGTAGGCATTGCTTCTCCAATTTGCAGTTTCCTGTAAATAATAAAAAAGCCTTAAATTAACATTGGCACCTAAATCACATAAAGCCTTACCGATATAATGTTCTCCAATGGTGCAAGGTACAGTGAAACTGCCAGGATCTTTTAACTTCGGGGGAAGCTTCCTTTGAATGATGGCGCTGCATTCTTCTGTCAAAGCTACTGTCTCGTAATCTCCCAATCTTCGTTTTCGTGAAAGAATGTCTTTCATGAATTTTACATAGCTGGGCATTTGTTCCAAGGCTTCTTGCAAATGGATGTTAATGTGCAGCTTTTTGAAAATCTCCAAGAAACGAGCAAACTGTTTGTCTAGTTTGTTTTTCTGAAGACGCTGAGGAAAATGGTGGTGGAGTGATCTGTTCTTTTTCTTTTTCCTTGCTTCTTTTTTCTTCCATCTTTGGAACTGTTTCTTTTGGAACTTCTTCAATGTTGCCTTGATTCCAACGTCTTTGTTGATCTCAGTACCACTCTTTAAGGTAATGGCTTGACATTGCTCATTCCCTCTCGGTTCTTGGATTTGGTTCTGTGTTGCTGGGAAGATTACCTGGTGGTCTGTAGCTCTGAGCATTGGCCAGTTGTCCGATTTGATTCTCCAGTGCTTTGATGGAAGCTGATTGGCTCTGAATCATGGCTTCATATCTTTTTAATTGAGCTAACATCTCTGCCATCACTGGTTCATTTGTCTGCTCCTGGCCTTTATTCTGTTGCTGGAATCCAGGTGGTGGATAGTTCTTTTTGCCCTGAATTGTTGCTCCATGAAAAATTAGGATGATTCCTCCACCCTGGGTTGTAGGTGTTGGAATATGGATTGTTCCCATGTCTGTTGAAATTGTTGACATAATTCACCGTTTCTTCTTCAGTTGGTTCGACTCTTGCTCCTCCATATGGTGAACTTGTGGATCCAGTGGTAAGAGTCTCCATGAATTTGCATATTTGATCTAGGTTGGTGTTGACTGCTGCATTGGCTCCGACTTCATAAATTCCTGCAATTCTTTGAATCATACTTCTTTCTGTTGGCCATAAGGAATTGTTGTTGGCCATTTCTTCGATTAGTTCCCAGGCTTGATCTTCTCCTTTTGCCATTAAAGCTCCTCCAGCAGCAGCATCGATTGTGGTTCTCATTATTCCAGATGTCCATTATAGAATGTTTGGACTTGAAGCCATTTTGGAATCTCATGGTGTGGACATTTCCGGAGTAAATCTTTGTACCTTTCCCAAGCTTCGTAGAGAGTTTCTGAGTCTTGTTGCACAAAGGATGTGATGTCATTCCTCAGCTTTCCGGTTCTGGCTGGTGGAAAGTATTTTGCAAGAAATTTGGTGGCTAAAGTGTTCCATGTTGTGATAGAACCTGCTGGTAACGAATGTAGCCAAGCTTTAGCTCTGTCCTTCAAGGAGTATGGGAAGACACGTAGTCTCATTGCTTCTTCAGCTTCTCGGTTGTAATTGAAAGTGCCACAAACTTCCAGGAAGTTGCTGATGTGGGCATTAGGATCTTCAGTTGCATTTCCTCCAAACTGTACTGACTGCTGAATCATCTGAATGCATGTTTTGATGTCTCCTGCATTTGTTGGTAAAGGAGGCAGTACAATACAGGAAATGAGTTTTTCAACCACCGGAATGGTTCTGTCTCGAATGGGAATTGGTGGTGCAATCTCCAAAGGTTCAGGTTCCATCTTGACTAAAGTTTCTTGGGCTTCTCCCCTTTCCCCTCTCAACTGTCTGATGGTTCTTTCAATTTCTGGTCAAGCGATCGAAGTTCAAAGCTTCTGGTTCGTCTCATGAAGTTTCTGAGAACCTGAAACCAAGAAATAAAAACAATAAGTAAAAAGAAAATTAGATACAAGTAAAAGTATCTAACCCCTAAACTATAATAAAAGATAAATAAGTCCCCGGCAACGGCGCCAAAAACTGAGCGGCGTAAACACACGTATAACGCAAGCGTACGTATCGTTCAAGTAGTATAAAAAGTATCGATCCCACGAGGACTTAAAACCTTTTTGTTATCAATTTATTGGGCCAAATGATTACCAGTATCTAACAAGTTGTTTAATCGATTGAATTGCGACGATTCTAAATTTAAAGACAAGTAAATAAAATTATTCGAAAGTAGATTTTAAGAAAATTCAATAAAAAAACTATCTAGGGTTGTGATTTATTCCAATATTAATTAAAGATGATGTGGTTATCTTATAGTTGGGTAAAATATTGATTTATTAACCTGGAACACTAATTTATGTAAAAGCCTCTTCCGATGGTCAATTACAAATACCTAGTATAATCCAATTGAACCATATGTCTATGTCAACCAAATTACCTAATTCATTAAGATTAAGTTCCAATTATGGCTACCCCCGCCCGACAGGTATATTCCTATCCTGTAAGGAATCTATTAAAGGGTTATCTATCCTCAAGGAAGATCGTGGGCTATTGAGTCTAAGGTCTTAAACTTAAAATCCCTATGTCTAGTTCATTTTAAGTTTACCTAATCAATTTATTAATGGCCAGTTAATTAAAGAGCATTAAGATTAAGACTTAATAAATAAATCTTTATCTTTATTTTACTCAAACTATAATCTAACCCCTTATAAACCCGTGATATTGATTTTCATCACAACCCTAGATGACTAATTTAGCTACGACACATAACTAAGGCTAAAAACTTAAAAGAGTTATAATAAAATTGCATAAAGTAAATGCGGTAAACTAAATGCTGAAAGTGAAATAAAATAAAATTGCTAAGGTAAAATATTACTTCTACTATATACTAATTAGATTTCTCCCATACATAATATAAGCTTTGCAAAACATTTCCAACCAGCATATAGGCGGTATCTTGATGAGTGGTATTTATATCACTATTTCCCACTCATTTAACCTAATGTTTTGTATTGTTCCTCGAGATTTATGAACGTTTTGATGTGTTTTGTTGTTATATTTGCAGATAAATAAAGTTTTGGACAGCACTGGAAGCAATTTGGACAAAACCGGACAAAAATGCGTCAACAGGAAAAATTCCTTCTCTGCGCGTCGCGACGCTGGATCCTTGCGCGCCGCGACGCCCAACCTGCGCCGAAGTTGCTAAAATGCGCCGGTCCACAAAATCAGAATCTGAGAAAAGTTGACTTTGCTAACGTGCGCATGCCACGTGTCACCATCACATCGGAGATGCTAAAATACGCCGTGCCACGTGTCGAAATCTCATTGCTCGGACGGCCACCGCCCAACGTGTCATCCCACGTGTCGCCACATCATCGTCCACATCAGCAGCCACGTCAGCAAGTCAACCGAGTCAACATGCCACGTCGTCATAAGCCAGGTACAGCGTGACACGTGTCAACATCTCATTCGTCCGACGGCCGCGCCCCACGTTTTGCCACGTCGCCTTCCACATCATCAGCATGACGCAAGCAATGACGTCATGAACAGTTTGTAGGGGTTGGTGCTCAGAGCGCCAATTCCCGGTTGTATTTTGTTAAATACTTCTGTAAAACATTATTATTAGTAATAATATATGCAGTTTCTATAATATAATCTAATCTTTTATATGGTAAAGACGTAATGACCTTAGAATGATTAGTCATGGTACAGTTGCAAAAGCGTCGCAACGGACATTGAGTCGTATCATGACGTTGTCATTCTCAGACAGTTCCTGGTCAAGGTTACACTACTTGGTCAGTATAGTAAACCCGTTGAGACCGGTACATGTCGTATACTGGAATATATGATTCCAATGGTTTCTCAATGAACCATTAGTCTTGGAGACTAGTATAGACGTGTAGGTGTTTATAGCGGATAAACACTGAACGACTCACCGAAGATTCTTAATGGATGGTACACCAGCGTCAATAAGAATCTTCTTGGGTTGAGTAGCACTTGTGATTCTTAGACTTGAGATGCCATTGTGGGCACATGAGACATCTTCTACACTTAGACGGCAGTCACGTCACCGATCTATTTAGATCAGACCTCCGCCTGTTCGTTGGGTGTAGATAGATCCTCAGGGTGTCCTATGTGTATCAAGATAGGATCCGTCAGTTCTGTGTACCAGAGCATAGGTAGTCCATATGATTAGCAATCAGATAAAACCATGGGCCCGTGGTAAGTTTAGAAGCTAGTTCTAAACATTCTTTTTGAGATTGCTAATAGAATAGTCGACTGGATAATCCCGATAGAGATTTGACGTTTACATCTATATCTCTGGGATTTATCCGGATACCTGTGACGGAGGAATTATACATTTGCGATGACCTCGACCTGTATGGTTTAGCGAGATTATCCGTGATCGTCATAATCTACGGGTGGATAGATTATGGACATGAAATTGATTTCGTGACGGATATACCTGAACCTAGAGAGTCTCAATAATGAAACATACTCGTTGAGCACTAGAGCAACATAAATAAATAATATTGATTATTTATAAAGTCGTTTAATGGTTAAACGCAAGATACATGCTAAAGACACTAGATAGTCATTTACTTAATTATTGTGTATTTACATTTAATACTTGATTAATTTAAATACACATTAATTAATAGTCAAAATGAGTTATTTGACTTATTTCCTAAATGAATATATGTTTTAATATTTAATGTAAATATTATACATATATTTAATATATTTGTATTTGATTAATTAATTAATTATTTAATTGTTAAATGATTAAATTAATTAAAATATAAATATCTTATGTTAGGATAATTAAAGTAAATGACATAGTTGCAATTGTTGACCAAATAAATATCTAATAAAGTGTTTATAAGATATTTATGCAAGTTGATTAATTATAATTGAAATGAAATTGAAATTACAATTTGTTGAATTTGGTCTTGCAATTTCGGCCAAGGTGTAATTGTTACACATATAAATTGTTTTCATTTCATTTCACTTAACCTAATACACTTATACAAAAAAAACTCCATTGAAGAAACCTTGAAAGCTTGAGAGAAGAAAGAAAAATCAAAGAAAAAGCTTGGATTTAGTAAGTTTTTCAAACTTACTATTAGAGAGGAATATGTTCCTTAGGTCTAGGCTTCAACATATGATGTTCTTAGATTATTTCTTTCTTTATTTCTTTGTGTTTTTGTTGATGGAATTTGATTGAAGTGTTGAGCATGTATGTGAAGAAAGGATGTAACTATTGTAGTTATATGTATTCTTTTAAGGTTTATGAAACCATGTTGCTATTCTAGAGTTGTTGACCCACTCTTAAATGACCTAGATTTGATCTTGAGTTGTTTCATTGTGTTGAGACTTGAATTGGATGAAAGATTGATGATTGAAACAATTGATTTAATGTAATTAGCCTAATTTGTCCAATTTGTGGAAATTGAAAAATTAGGGTTTCTAACTAATTCCAAATTTGGGGGTTTCATATATGTTGAGCATTTGGGTGTGTATATGATGCATGCAAAGTTTCATGTTGATTGGATTTCATTTGGATGAGTTTTGAAGCATGAAATGACCAAATGGTCAACTTGGGCACAATTTGGGCTCTCGGCTTTGAGAGAGAAAATTGGGGATTTGGTTGCTTTGGTGTTTTGATGTTTTGAACATCATAAGTTCATCTTAGAAATGATTTAGAATCATTCAAAATTGATTGGATCAATTTCGGACTAAAACGGACAAAAATACAAAGCAAGGGTATTTCGGTAAATTCACCTAAAATTGTTTTATTGAATTTTATTTTCATAATTTGATTATTGGAATATTAAATAAATATGTTTATTTAATTTATCCGAGAAAAAGTTTTGAAATCTGAAAATCGGATTTTCACCGCTTCCGCTGCGTTACCGGATTCACCCCCTAAATAACCCCTTCAAAATGGTATCAGAGCAAGTCTGATTCTAGGCCACTTAAAATGATTAGCCATCATTGAATCAATGTTTAATCATGTTTTCTTGATTTATGCATGCTTATTAGGAACTAATTTGATTAGATTTAGGGTGTATGACACTTAGCGGAAAATCCCTAATAATAAGGTTTAATGTAATTTGTATTTGATGCATGTTATATGGTCCGTCTTGTCAATACGGTTTATGAATACTTCTTTGTGACTACATCCGAGACCGTGCCTCTGCTGTGAGGGTGTAGCCGATAAAGATTTATTTATACCGGATGTATATCTGATACTAGATAAATTCAAGTAAAAGCGGAATTCTGAACGTGCCCTAGCTGTCAGGATTACGTAAGTAACTTGAGTTTATCATTGACGAGTATTACCTTGGTACGTCTCCTTGTGGGCCTGCCTTCGCAGCGACAACGAGAAACGGCCAGGACCGGATACTTAGGAGTCACTTGAGTGATTGACAAATGAGTTGTCTACCTGATGAATATACGTAGGCGAGACCGTGCCTCTGCTGTGAGCTGAAATATATTCACGGGATCCACCTTTCACTATTTATATTTAATTTAATTATTAAATATTTGTATTTGTGTTTGGGATTACAGTATTGCATGATTTAGTGGGAGGGGCATATTAGATTAAAAATCCATGATCTAGTTTATGCTTTTGATATTATATGAAACTGCTTTATTTCTGCTAACCGTTTTTCGTGATCTATATGATAGATTTGCGATGGCGGGTCAATCCACAAACCAGTTTGCGCGTATGCTAGATGCGAACAAACTAAAGGCGCTGAGAACTTTACGGACTGGGAATGGATTTGAGGATTGTCCTCGATTCCGAAAAGTTGGGTTATGTTCTTGAGGGTCCTTTGCCCCTTGCAGTGGGTGATGAGGCTTCGGAGGAGGAACGCCAAGTTTTTGAAACTTGGAAGGATGATGATTTAAGGGTTAAATCATACATTCTTAGTTCGCTCTCTCCGAAACTCAAACAGCAATACTATGGTATGATCAGATTCCTATAGTATGATGACACGATTAAGACAATCGTTCGAGAACCAGGAACAAGTTATTGTTCACAAAGTCGCCATGGAACTGTTCCATGCGCGTCTGGATGAGGGGCAAAGTGTTAGCCCACATGTTCTTCAAATGATCGATTTGATCGATCAATTGAGGCAACATAATCTCATCCTGAATGACATTCTCGGGAGGGTAGGAGTGTCATTCTTGGTTCTCTGCCAGCTTCATTCCGCAGTTTGTGATGTACTTCAACATGCACGGGACCGTCTGCACCTACCAGGAGCTACATAGGATGTTGCTCACGGCAGAAGAGGACCTTAAGAAGGGAGTACCGACTCGCCCTCCTAGATCTACTTCTCTTTCTGCTTCTTCCCAAGGAATGTCCAAGGGAAAGAACAAGAAGAAAGGGAAGAAGAAAAAAGAGCAGTTGGTCCTCCACAGCAGCCGAAGATAGCAAAGCCCAAAGGGCTTCTGAAGACAAATGCCACCACTGCGGCAAGGTCGGGCACTGGAAGAGAAACTGTCCAGATTACATTGCTCAGATCAGGAGAGACAGAGCATCTACATCAGGTACTTTTATTTTTCCAGTTATTGATTTATCTTTGGCTTGTGAAGCCGTTACATCCAGCTGGATTTTAGATTCTGCTTGTCCCATTCACATTTGCAATTCGTTGCAGGTGCTGAAGGAAAGTAGGAGGCTGAAGCCAGGGGAGATGCAGTTGCGGTTCGGGAGTGGAGACTCTTTGGATGCAGTTGCAGTGGGAGTATGCGAGATCTCATTGCCGAATGGGACACTTTTGTTAATGACTGTCATTTTGTACCGGGATGTGTCGCTAATATTATATCACTTTTTGTACTTGATACAGAAGGATTTTGTATGAATATTAAGAATAGTTCTTTGTATTTATATGATAGAAATAATATTCAGATCCTTTGTTGTCCAAACCAGCATGGTCATTATACATTGCAAACTTCAAAAGATATATTAAATACTGGAGTTAATAAACGTAGATTACCTGTAATTAATAATACTGAACTTTGGCATATGAGACTTGGTCACATTGGCGTTAAACGCCTTACCCAATTGGTTAGGAATGGTTTGATATCAGATCTTACCATTGAATCCTATCCAACTTGTGAATCCTGTATTCAGGGTAAAATGACCAAAGCCCCATTTTCTGGTGTTGGACACCGTGCCATTAACTTACTGGAACTCGTACATTCTGATGTATGTGGTCCACTAAGTCAAACTGCTCACAGTGGTTATTCGTACTTCGTTACCTTTACCGATGATTTGTCACGGTACGGTTATGTGTATTTGATGCGACATAAATCGGAAACCTTTGAAAAGTTCAAAGAGTTCCGAAATGAAGTAGAAAAACAAACTGGTAAATATATTAAATGCCTTCGATCAGATCGAGGCGGCGAATATATGAGTGGTGAGTTCATGGATTATATGAAGGAGAATGGGATTCTCGCTCAATATACTCCTCCAGGTACACCACAGCACAATGGTGTATCTGAAAGGAGAAATCGGACTTTATTGGATATGGTCCGATCGATGTTGAGTTTCACAGATTTGCCCTATTACTTATGGGGTTACTGTCTCTTAACAGCCGCACATCTTTTGAATAAGATTCCTTCAAAGGCTGTTCCTACGACACCGTATGAGATATGGTTCGGTAGGAGACCGAATCTTAATTATATTAAGGTTTGGGGTTGTCCTGCCTATGTCAGGGTGACTCAGCAAAGTAAGCTTTCGCCTCGAGGGCAAAAGTTTAGGTTTGTTGGATATCCCTCAAATACGAGGGGATATCTGTTCTATGATACCGAGCATCGAAATGTCTTCGTAGCTCGCTTCGCAAAATTTCTAGAAGTAGAATTTTTGTCAGAAGTGTGTGATCATAGAAGGGTTGAACTTGATGAAGTCCAACCTGAAAACAACGAACCAACGGAGGAACCTGAAGTTCAAGTAGATGAAGGACCTTCAACACACACACTCCGTAGGTCGGAAAGGGTATCTAGACCTCCTGAACGCTTGTATTTGATACAAGAAAAGAGTCTGGATGTTCTCTTAGTTGAAGAGACCGATCCTTTCACCTATAGAGAATCGATGTTGGACATCGACTCCGTGAAATGGCAAAGTGCCATGAAATCCGAGAAGATCAATGCATGAAAATCAAGTTTGGGACTTGATTCCGCTTCCCGAAGGAATTGTTCCTATCGGTTGTAAATGGGTTTACAAAGGAAGCGCGGGCCTGACGGTAAGGTTGAAACTTACAAGGCCCGACTGGTAGCAAAAGGTTACACGCAGCGACCTGGCGTCGACTACGATGAAACTTTTTCGCCGGTAGCAATGCTTAAGTCTATCCGGATTTTGCTTTCTATAGCTGCGTATCATGACTACGAGATTTGGCAAATGGATGTCAAAACGGCTTTTCTAAATGGGTTTCTTGATGAAGAAATCTATATGGAACAGCCGGAAGGTTTCACATCCAGCCAAACCTCGGGTATGGTTTGTAAGCTTAAGAAGTCCATTTATGGACTTAAACAAGCTTCACGAAGTTGGAATCTTCGATTCGACGAGATTATCAGATCGTCTGGTTTTCTTAAGAATTCGGAAGAATCCTGTGTGTATCAGAAGGCCAGTGGGAGCATGGTCGTATTTTTAGTCCTGTATGTTGATGACATCCTAATCATTGGGAATGATTTAGGTATGTTACAAAGCGTTAAAGCATATCTCTGTAAGAATTTCTCCATGAAGGACCTGGGAGAAGCTTCCTATGTTTTAGGGATAAAACTCTATCGAGATAGACAAAGGAGGCTGATTGGGTTATCCCAATCAACGTACGTAGATAAGATCTTGGAACGGTATAGCTTTGGTAACTGTAAGACAGCAAACATACCGTTCAGACATGGGATTCATCTTTCCAAGAAGATGTGTCCACAAACAGAAGATGAGAAGGTTAGAATGTCTAACCAACCTTATGCTTCGTGTTTGGGTAGCATAATGTATGCCATGTTATGTACGAGGCCTGATATCAGTTTCGCTGTTAGCGTAACTAGTCGATATCAGTCCAATCCAGGTAATGACCATTGGATGGCCATTAAACATATCCTAAAGTATCTTAAAGGTACTAAGGATAAGTTGATATATATGGAGGAAACGAACTGCAGGTTAATGGGTATACAGACTCCGATTTCCAATCGGATCCCGATGATAGAAAGTCTACATCTGGATTTGTCTTTACCCTTAACGGAGGTGCAGTATGTTGGAAGAGTTCCAAACAGGGATCTACAGCTGATTCCACCACTGAGGCGGAATATATTGCAGCTTCTGAAGCCGCAAAAGAGGCTGTGTGGATAAAGAACTTTATCACAGAATTGGGAGTTGTCCCAAGTATCGAGAATGCGATTCCGTTATACTGTGATAATACTGGAGCCATTGCGCAAGCAAAGGAACCGAGGGCGCATCAGCAGAAGTCGAAGCATGTGGAACGCAAGTACCACATCATTCGAGAGATCGTGTCGCGAGGGGATATTGTCGTGTGCAAGGTACCGAGTGAAGACAACGTAGCAGACCCGCTGACGAAGGCCATACCTCCGAAGTTATTTGATAAACACGTGGAGTCGATGGGTATTAGATACAATCGATATTGGCACTAGAGCAAGTGGGAGATTTTGTAGGGGTTGGTGCTCAGAGCGCCAATCCCGGTTGTATTTTGTTAAATACTTCTGTAAAACATTATTATTAGTATAATATATGCAGTTTCTATAATATAATCTATCTTTTATATGGTAAAGACGTAATGACCTTAGAATGATTAGTCATGGTACAGTTGCAAAAGCGTCGCAACGGACATTGAGTCGTATCATGACGTTGTCATTCTCAGACAGTTCCTGGTCAAGGTTTACACTACTTGGTCAGTATAGTAAACCCGTTGAGACCGGTACATGTCGTATACTGGAATATATGATTCCAATGGTTTCTCAATGAACCATAGTCTTGGAGACTAGTATAGACGTGTAGGTGTTTATAGCGGATAAACACTGAACGACTCACCGAAGATTCTTAATGGATGGTACACCAGCGTCAATAAGAATCTTCTTGGGTTGAGTAGCACTTGTGATTCTTAGACTTGAGATGCCATTGTGGGCACATGAGACATCTTCTACACTTAGACGGCAGTCACGTCACCGATCTATTTAGATCAGACCTCCGCCTGTTCGTTGGGTGTAGATAGATCCTCAGGGTGTCCTATGTGTATCAAGATAGGATCCGTCAGTTCTGTGTACCAGAGCATAGGTAGTCCATATGATTAGCAATCAGATAAAACCATGGGCCCGTGGTAAGTTTAGAAGCTAGTTCTAAACATTCTTTTTGAGATTGCTAATAGAATAGTCGACTGGATAATCCCGATAGAGATTTGACGTTTACATCTATATCTCTGGGATTTATCCGGATACCTGTGACGGAGGAATTATACATTTGCGATGACCTCGACCTGTATGGTTTAGCGAGATTATCCGTGATCGTCATAATCTACGGGTGGATAGATTATGGACATGAAAATTGATTTCGTGACGGATATACCTGAACCTAGAGAGTCTCAATAATGAAACATACTCGTTGAGCGAGCACTAGAGCAACATAAATAAATAATATTGATTATTTATAAAGTCGTTTAATGGTTAAACGCAAGATACATGCTAAAGACACTAGATAGTCATTTACTTAATTATTGTGTATTTACATTTAATACTTGATTAATTTAAATACACATTAATTAATAGTCAAAATGAGTTATTTGACTTATTTCCTAAATGAATATATGTTTTTAATATTTAATGTAAATATTATACATATATTTAATATATTTGTATTTGATTAATTAATTAATTATTTAATTGTTAAATGATTAAATTAATTAAAATATAAATATCTTATGTTAGGATAATTAAAGTAAATGACATTAGTTGCAATGTTGACCAAATAAATATCTAATAAAGTAGTTTAGAAGATATTTATGCAAGTTGATTTAATTATAATTGAAATGAAATTGAAATTACAATTGTGAATTTGGTCTTGCAATTTCGGCCAAGGTGTAATTTGTTCACATATAATTGATTTTCATTTCATTTCAATTAACCTAATACACTTTATACAAACAAACTCCATTGAAGAAACCTTGAAAGCTTGAGAGAAGAAAGAAAATCCAAAGAAAAAGCTTGGATTTTAGTAAGTTTTTTCAAACTTACTATTAGAGAGGAATTGTTCCTTAGGATCTAGGCTTCAACATATGTGTTCTTAGATTATTTCTTCTTTATTTCTTTGTGTTTTTGTTGATGGAAGTTTGTTGAAAGTGTTGAGCATGTATGGTGAAGAAAGGATGTAACTATTGTAGTTATATGTATTCTTTTAAGGTTTATGAAACCATGTTGCTATTCTAGAGTTGTTGACCCACTCTTAAATGACCTAGATTTGATCTTGAGTTGTTTCATTGTGTTGAGACTTGAATTGGATGAAAGATTGATGATTGAAACATTGATTTAATGTAATTAGCCTAATTTGTCCAATTTGTGGAAATTGAAAAATTAGGGTTTCTAACTAATTCCAAATTTGGGGGTTTTCATATATGTTGAGCATTTGGTGTGTATATGATGCATGCAAAGTTTCATGTTGATTGGATTTCATTTGGATGAGTTTTGAAGCATGAAATGACCAAATGGTCAACTTGGGCACCATTTGGTGCTCTCGGCTTTGAGAGAGAAAATTGGGGATTTTGGTTGCTTTGGTGTTTTGATGTTTTGAACATCATAAGTTCATCTTAGAAATGATTTAGAATCATTCAAAATTGATTGGATCAATTTCGGACTAAAACGGACAAAAATACAAAGCAAGGGTATTTCGGTAAATTCACCTAAAAATGTTTTATTGAATTTATTTTCATAATTTGATTATTGGAATGTTAAATAAATATGTTTATTTAATTTATCCGAGAAAAAGTTTTGAAATCTGAAAATCGGATTTTCACCGCTTCCGCTGCGTTACCGGATTCACCCCTTAAATACCCCCTTCCAGTTGCCCCCTCAGCCGCCTTACGCCAATGACGTATGAACAGGCCATCGTCAGCGGATCAAGATCGATGTCAACGAACCAGCAAGGACCGTGTCACTGTAGCGCGCGGCGCGACGCGAGCGAGAGTCGCGCCGCGAGCAGCCCTATTGATTGCCTATAAATTCAGCACCCGATTTCAGACATTTGTTATCCCTATCCTCTCTCTTCAACTCCTTCTAAAGAGAGAGTTCTCTCTCTAAAACTCTTTTAGTTTTTCCTTTTTTTTAGTTTTTAACTAATTTAATTACTTTTTGTGCCCCAATAGTAATTAATTTTTTCCTTTTTACTTTCTTTTACAGTTTTTACTATTTACCTATTTAACTTTTACTGTTTTTACTATTTACGCCGATGAGGTAATTTCCTTATGTTCGGGTGAAGGTAATTCTTTTCTATTACTATTTAGATTAATCTCCCTTAAAAATAATTATATATTTACTTTTTAAATTGGCCTTAATCAGGATACCGCAGATTGGTCGGTGGGTAATAACACATTATTCCGCCTTTATGGTGGTTATTTTGATTCGCCTTTATGGCTGGTTATTTTGATCCGCCTTTATGGCTGGTTATTTTGGTTCGCCTTTATGGCTGGTTATTTGGTTCCGCCTTTATGGCTGGTTGATATTAATCACAAGTTTTTTATATATTTTAATGGGAGATATCTAAATAATTAGTAGTAGAAATAATTTCTTTTACCCTAACATTTTATTTTATTTTACTTTTCAGTATTTTTATTTTATGTCTTTTATTTTATGTTTTTATTAGTCCTAGTTATGTGTTAGTTATCTAGGGGTTGTGATGACTTTTAATATCACTAGTTTATAAGGGATTATTTTATAGTTTGGGTAATTTATAAGTTTACTTATTAAGTCTTAAGCTTAATGCTTCTTATTGTCTGATCACCAATAAGATTGAAATGGTAAATCTAAAATGAACTAGACATAGGGATTTTAGGTTTCAGCCTTAGACTTAATAGCCCACGATCTTCTTTGAGGATAGATAACCCTTTAATAGATTTCCTTACAGGATAGGAATATACCTGTAGGGCGGGGGTAGCCATAATTGGAACTTAGACTTAATGAATCCAGGTAATGTGGTTGACATAGGAATATGGTTCAATTGGGTTAATACTGGGTATTTGTAGTTGACCATCGGAAAGAGGCTTTTACATAATTTAGTGTTCCAGGTTAATAAACAGATTTATTACACAAACATAAAATAATCCTTCATCTTTTAAATGATATTAAAAGAAATCACAACCTTATATCTTTGTATCTTTTATTTTCCTTAGTATTTTCTTTTATCTTTTTATTTATTTATTTAGCAAATCTTCAATCAACCAAATCAATCAAGCAATCCATTACATTCTCCCTTTAATTAGATATTTGTAAATAAATAGATTCAACAATTAATAACAACAGTAGGAATTAAGTCCTCGTGGGATCGATATTTTTTATACTACTTGAACGATACGTGCGCTTGCGTTATACGTGTGTGTTTACGCGGTCAAGTTTTTGGCGCCGTTGCCGGGGACTTATATTTCTTGAGTTATTAATTTTGAAGCTATCTAATTACTTGTATCTAATTTTCTTTATTTTTATCTGTAATTTTTATTTCTTTCTTTTGATTTCAGGTGACTTACAAATGGAACACTACTGGGAGATTGAGAGACTACGTGCTTTACAAGAAGATACACCCAACATCTGGGAGCAACAGTCCAGTTTTCTGAGGCCTGTTGTCGAGCCCAATGATTATCACTGGATGCCAGAACCAAGCAATGCTACATTTGTTCATCAGAACGAAATGGGGAGATGTGTGATTTGTGATAGTAACCACCCGAGCGATCAATGTATATATCGATCAGAGTGGGAGAATTTCTGGAGACAATCATGCTATGAAGAGCCATCACATTTCACAGAGCCACATTTTCCATCTTATCCACCATCTATATGCGATTTTCATCAACAACCAGAACCATCAGAGGAAGATCAATTGATTCACATGTTCAAAGAACAAGCAGCTCGATTTGATGCACAAGTTCAGAGTAACACAGAATCTATACAAAGAATGACAAATCAGATCAGACAATTCACAGAAAACCAGAACTATATACTTCAAGAACCAGTTCCAGATGACACTGATGAAGCCTTCGAGTACCAATCATTTCACAATGACATTTCAACAGAGGAGGAGGCTGAGCAGTATCAACAACCAGAGGTATCAGTTCAGGAACCCGAACCGGCAAAGTCTCGATTTGATTTTTATTATTCTAACTCTGACGAGGAGAAAGCTGATCCATTTATACCAACTGCACCAACAACGGAGGATCAAATTTTCAAGCCTCAAAATGAAGATCTTGGAGATTCTATTGCACAAATGTTTGATGAAGATCTACCTGAGCCAATCATTTCACCCAGATCAGAGGATGAAGACCTAAAATCTGACATTTCTTTTCATCCTCAGGTTAACAATTTTGATGCATGTATTTCACAGATGACAGATGAAGAACTAAATACAGAAATTTTAAAATACATCTGTGAAGAAAAGGTGGAGAAAGAAACAGAGCAAATGGAGGAGCAAATGTCTGACCTTAATAAAAATCCAGAGCATTCAGGAAAAACATCGCTGTTTTGGGGAGTACAAATCAAAGATATCACCCAGAAGCTTGACAGAATGGAATTTCCATTCCAAGTCAAACACCATACGAGACCTCCTGATTTTCTTTCTTTCTTTTCAGGAACCACTGGAGTAACAAAGATTAAAAAGATGGTACGAGCGCTGAATGAGAAAAAATTATTTTTGCCACTTTACCGTTGGAAGAGACCCTTCAAAAGCAACGCTCACGGGATTGTCTTTGATAGGACAGCCAAAACGACACTGAAACCTCCTTAACAGATAAATTTCAGTCACGTCTGGCTGAAGACGAAAAATTTAGCGCTAGCAGGGAGGCAACCCATGCAATTTGTTGTAATTTATTTATTTATTTATTTTTTTTTTTTGTGTGAACTTTTTATTTTGTGTGTGAGTTTTGCAGGAAAAATTTAAAATGGAATTTATCAGGACAAAACAAGCCAGTACAAGCGGGATTTTTACAAAATAAAAATTTGACAAAATCACGAAGATACAAAGTTGATCCAGAAAAGACGGCCGAGTAAAAAGACACTTCTTAAGAGGCGTCCCTATGGATTTATCTGTCACAAGACATGGTTTTGCCAAAAAAAAAAAAAAAAATCAGCGTCGCGACGCTGACACGAAATCAGAGACACAAAACAGAGTGCTGGCAGTATCTCCTTTCACTCTTCATCTTCTTCATCTTCAACCACCACACACGATCCATCACAACCACTTCAACCACAAACCAAAACCGAGATCCACCAGCCGCATCAACAACCACCGCAAGCCAACCCACCGAGAGCCATCCTTGCCGTGAGCAAGTCATCACCAGCCGAGCCGTGAACCAAAACCACACCGCCACAGCCGAGATCTACCAGAAACCAGAAACCCACCATGGCCGAGCCTATCACCAAGATTCACCTCGCCCAAACCGCAACCACTCACCAAACCAGTAACCCGTAACCGAGCCCTTCCTTCGCCGAGTCAAAACCGAGCCAGATCTGCCGTGAACATCAAACCGAGAGACAAGCAAACACCGAGAGATCCACCAGCCACGCCACTGCCAAAACCGACCAAAGCCGAGATACCCACACCGTGAATCACCAAGACAGTCACCAAACCCACGATCAGATCTGATTTTTTTGGATAATTTGTGTGGTTAATTTTGAAATTGAATGTTACAGGTTTTGAAATTTTGGCAGTAAAAGGGGGATAATCGAAAATTGAATGAGTTTGTGGTTGATTTTGTTGAAATTGGAGGATTGTGAATTTGGAAGTTTAGCGGTGAATAACTGGCTGAATTCTGAGTCAGATCGATGGAATTTTGTAGAATTGGGGGCGAAGTTTGACATTGTGGTGATTTTTGAAGTGTTAGTTTTAGGATGAATTTGGGGAGATTTTAAATTTTTAGAGGAGACTCTGTCGAAATTTTCACTAAAAAAATAGTCAATTATCGATCGTGGTAAAAAAAAAAAAAAAAAATTGGACATAAATTTTTCCTATCGGTAATTTTTCCTGTAAAATTTCAGCTGACTAGGTATTATCTTCTAAACTCTTTTGTGTATACATAGTGTGAACTTTTTATTTTGTGTGTTTATTTTTTGTAGAGAAAAGCACAAACGGAGCATTTTAATACAGAAGGAATTGTGTTTGACAATCAAAAAAGAAGAGAGCTAATTCATTTGTGATGGCTGAGTAAGGAATGAAATCTTGAGACACATCCTAATGAATTTATACTGAGCGAGTGGCGTATTGCGTACACAATTCCGTTGCCTTAATTATTTCTTTGATTCGCTTTTCTATTGTAATTATCTTTATTTTCGTAGACAGGATCCAGACTTTTTGACCTTTCACGATTTCATTTGTTGTTTAGCTAACAATCGTCCTTTGGAAGATATTAGTGCTATTATTACTCACCCTTTTCAGGTACTATAAATTTAGCCCGTCATTGCACACTTTTGAAGTCATCCAGAGTTGAGAAAGAAATACAAAAAAAAAAAAAAAAAAAAAAATGGAAGCCACTTCAAAAAGACGAGTTGAAAACATTTGTGTGTTTTGCGGTAGTACTGTTGGTACTAAACCACAATACATAGAAGCAGCACAGGAATTGGGTCGAGTATTAGCTGCAAGGAATATGCACTTAATATATGGCGGAGGAAATCTTGGATTAATGGGGATCGTTTCAAAGGCCGTACAGGAAGGAGGCAGTCATGTTTTGGGAATCATCCCAAAACCCTTGGCAGAGGCAAATCTTATTGGATCATCAAACGGAGAGGAACTAATCGTGCCAGGTATGTCTGAACGTTTGGTAGAAATGATTAACCGTGCTGACGCTTTTATCGCTTTGCCAGGTGGCTTAAGCACATTGGAGGAAATTTTTATAGTTCTATCTTGGGCGAACCTGAACATACACCAGAAACCGCTTGGACTGCTCAACGTTGATGGATTTTATGATTTTCTTTGTGTGTTTCTTGATGATGCTCGGAGAAATGGGTTCGTTTCCAAACCTATGAAAGAACTCCTATTTACTGCCAGACTTGCTCCAGATCTAATTGACCAACTCATAGCCTATGAACCACAAATTGACCCTATCATTTCAAAAATAAATTGGTCGGGGGACGATCGTGGTAAGAGACGTCGGGTTAATCTGGATCTTAACCTTTAATTTCCTGTAGAATTTCAGTTAACCAGGTATTATCGTCTAAACTCTTCTTCTACTGTTTAAGACATTGGGGACAATGTCTCATTTAGGTTTGGGGGAGGGAATTAGTTGATTAGTACCTTGTTTTTAGTTTGTGTGTTATTTTTATTTTTAGTCCAAAATTTTTCGAAAAATACAAAAAAATTGAAAAATTTTCAAAAATTACAAAAATATTTTGTGTTTGTGTGTTTTTATTTTGACTAAAAAGGTGGAATTGGTAAAAGATAGCCGAGTAAGGAATTTCCACTCCTGAGACGTATCTCAAACCTATTTTGAAATAAGTTAATTTTTGTTTATTTCCTTTTGAATTATTTAATTTGTGAATTCTCCATAAATCTGACTAAAATGAATCTTCATATGTTCAGTTGACAGGTATTATGAACTTACATGGAAACATACAGTCGTGAGCTAAAATTGAAAAGTTTGTAATATTCCGTGCTATAGTTTAATTGGAGGAAGCATCTCTAAATAGTGATGGAGTAAAAAAAAAAAAAAAAAAAAAAAAAAAAAAAAACGTCCGAGATCCGAGTTATTAAGTCTGTAAGGGTATTTTAATACCTAGTGCCCTAAAACCAACTGGTTTGGGAGTCATTGGCCCAAAGCTCGCTACATGGATCAAAGATGATGCAAAAATATATATATCTGAAGTCTGAGTAATTAAGTTCGTAGGGGTGTTTTAACACCTGGTGCCCTAAAGCCAACTGGTTTGGGAGCCACCGACCCAAAGCTCGCTACATAGACGGAAGGTATTGTATATAAATAAAAAATAGAGATAAAATCAAAGAAAAAAATCAGAAAAATCAAAAAAATTATTCCATTGCTACAAAAAGGTGTGAAATCTGATAAAACTTTAGGACAAAAATATTACTCTCTTATCAACTGCACTTATGACTGTTGTGGGCAAAATGAGTTGATTAATATTCTGTTTGCTGTGTATATGGAGAATGGTAAAAATAATCGGAGAATTTACTTATTCGGTAATTTAGAATGAAACAAAACAACTAGTAACTTGGTGTAGAATTTTCACCTGATTAGTCACTAACTTTCTTTATTCTCTTTTCGCTTGTCTTTTTGCTTTGGTGTGCATTAGTTTTACTACATTTTTACTTTTGTAAAATGTTTGTGGGTATCATTGCTGAAGCCCTCACGAGACTACACTCGTCCACTAGGGACACCTAGGGGTTTAAAGGCTTGTTGCATATGCTAAATGCAATCGTGATCCCTACGAAAATGGCTTAGTTAAAGTTTTTTTCATGTTATTTTATTTTCTCTGTTTTGCTCGAGGACTAGCAAAATGTTAGGTTTGGGGGTGTGATGAGTGGTATTTATATCACTATTTCCCACTCATTTGACCTAAGTTTTTGTATTGTTCCTCGAGTTTATGAACGTTTTGATGTGTTTTGTTGTTATTTTGCAGATAAATAAAGTTTGGACAGCACTGGAAGCAATTTGGGACAAAACCGGGCAAAAATACGTCAACAGGAAAAATTCCTTCTTCTTCGCGTCGCGACGCTGGGCCTTGCGCGCCGCGACGCCCACCTGCGCCGAAGTTGCTAAAATGCGCCGGGTCCACAAAATCAGAATCTGAGAAAAGTTGACTTTGCTAACGTGCGCATGCCACGTGTCACCACACACATCGGAGATGCTAAAATGCGCCGTGCCACGTGTCGAAATCTCATTGCTCGCGGACGGCCACCGCCCACGTGTCATCCCACGTGTCGCCACATCATCGTCCACATCAGCAACCACGTCAGCAAGTCAACCGAGTCAACATGCCACGTCGTCATAAGCCAGTCACAGCGTGACACGTGTCAACATCTCATTCGTCCGACGGCCGCCGCCCCACGTGTTGCCACGTCGCCTTCCACATCATCAGCATGACGCAAGCAATGACGTCATGAACAGTTGACACGTCAGCATGACGTAAGCAATGACGTCATGAACAGTGCCACGTCAGCGGATCAGATCTAAGTCAACGAACCAGCAAGTGACACGTGTCACTGTAGCGCGCGGCGCGACGCGCAGCGAGCGTCGCGACGCGCGCAGCCTATTGATGCCTATAAATTCAGCACCCGATTTCAGAAATTTGTATCCCATCCTCTCTCTTCAAATCCTTCTAAAGAGAGAGTTTCTCTCTCTAAACTCTTTTAGTTTTTACTTTTTTTAGTTTTGTAAATAATTTTAATTACTTTTTGTAATAATAGTAATTTAATTTTTACTTTTTACTTTCTTTTACAGTTTTTACTATTTACTATTTACTTTTTACAGTTTTTACTATTTACCGTGATGAGGTAATTTCCTTATGTTCGGGTGAAAGGTAATTTCTTTTACTATTACTATTTAGATTAATCTCCCTTAAAAATAATATATTTACTATTTAAATTGGACTTAATCAGGATACCGCCAGATTGGTCGGTGGGTAATAAAACATATATTCCGCCTTTATGGCTGGTTATTTTGATTCCGCCTTTATGGCTGGTTATTTTGGTTCCGCCTTTATGGCTGGTTATTTTGGTTCCGCCTTTATGGCTGGTTGATATTAATCACAAGTTTTTATATTATTTTAATGGGAGATATCTAAATAATTAGTAGTAGAAATAATTCCTTTTACCCTAACATTTTATTTTATTTTACTTTTCAGTATTTTTATTTTATGTCTTTTATTTTTATGTTTTTATTAGTCCTAGTTATGTGTTAGTTATCTAGGGGTTGTGATGACTTTTAATATCACTAGTTTATAAGGGATTATTTTATAGTTTGGGTAATTTATAAGTTTACTTATTAAGTCTTAAGCTTAATGCTTCTTATTGTCTGATCACCAATAAGATTGAAATGGTAAATCTAAAATGAACTAGACATAGGGATTTTAGGTTTCAGCCTTAGACTTAATAGCCCACGATCTTCTTTGAGGATAGATAACCCTTTAATAGATTTCCTTACAGGATAGGAATATACCTGTAGGGCGGGGGTAGCCATAATTGGAACTTAGACTTAATGAATCCAGGTAATGTGGTTGACATAGGAATATGGTTCAATTGGGTTATACTGGGTATTTGTAGTTGACCATCGGAAGAGGCTTTTACATAATTTAGTGTTCCAGGTTAATAAACAGATTTATTACACAAACATAAAATAATCACTTCATCTTTTAAATGATATTAAAAGAAATCACAACCTTATATCTTTGTATCTTTTATTTTCCTTAGTATTTTCTTTTATCTTTTATTTATTTATTTAGCAAATCTTCAATCAACCAAATCAATCAAGCAATCAATTCCATTCTCCCTTTAATTAGATATTTGTAAATAAATATATTCAACAATTAATAACAACAGTAGGAATTAAGTCCTCGTGGGATCGATATTTTTATACTACTTGAACGATACGTGCGCTTGCGTTATACGTGTGTGTTTACGCCGGTCATATCTTGATTTAGTCAATTTTAAAAACAACCAGCCATAAAGGCGGAATTATTTTAACCAGCCATAAAGGCAGAATGAAAACAACCAGCCATAAAGGCGGAATCAAAATAACCAGCCATAAAGGCGGAATGAAAATAACCAGCCATAAGGCGGAATGAAAACTACCAGCCATATAGGCGGAATGAAAATTAAATTACCAACCTACCAGTCTGGCGGTATCCTTATTAAGTCCAATTAAAACATTGAATATATTATAATTATGAGAGAATAATCTAAGTAGCAATAGTAGAAGAATTACCTTTTACCCTAGCAGGGGGAAGTTACCTCATCATAGTGAATAGTAAAAACTGTAAAATAAAGAAAGTAAATTATTATTATTACATAACTTAATTAAAAATTACAAAACTAAATTAAAAGAAACTTAGAGAGAGAATAACTCCCTAATTACATCAAAGAAGAAAGAGGGAATGGTGTATCTACAACTGAAATGTCGAGCTCTATTTATAGGCGCGGATAGGGGTCTGGCGTCGCGATGCCAGCTCAGCGTCGCGACGCTGGAACAGTTAATCGTGGCACAATGACAGCTTGACACGTGGCGAGGCGGCTAAGAGATTAGATTTTATCCGATGACGTGGCACTGTTCATGACGTCATTGCTTACGTCACGCTGACGTGTGGAGGGCGATTTTCGGCATCGTGAGATCTCGACACGTGGCACCGGTGCATTTTAGTATCTCTGTTGTGATGGCGACACGTGGCACGGTGCAAGATAGCATGATCGGTGCATTTTAGCAAGCGGCGCATGTTAGCAAATTTTCTGATTGATCCACGTGTCCACGGCGCATGTTAGTAATCCGGTGCATGCTGGGCGTCGCGACGCGAAAGGCTTTAGCGTTGCGACTTGGAAATGACGATTTTGCCATTTTTGTCCAGTTTTCCTGTTTTTCTCCAATTCACCTCCAGAATATCCTGAAACTTTATTTATCTACAAAATAACACAAAACACATCAAAATATTCACAAAACCCAAGAAACTATACAAAATATAAGGTTCAATGAGTGGGAAATAGTGATATAAATACCACTCATCAGGTGTCAGACACTCGAGTGACTGGGTATAGGCCAAGTGGGAGATTGTTGGACAATTATGACCCATAGCGTCACTATTTGTACATATCATGGTGTTGTTGTATAAATTAACTATGTGACAAAGGAGATTGCACTCTTATCATTTGTGATTCGATCACCTAGATGTATAAATGATAGGATGTCCCTATGATTTGTTCCTGGATTGAGAATGATATGAGACAATATCAGTCCACGAATGATAAATCATTAAATATCCCTAGTCAGAGTATTATCGAGATTGGACATCGATAAATACGTAAAAGACTAGTATTACACTTGTGCGCGTTGTGAGGGCACAACGTCATAGTTCTCATATATTTGGGTATAGGATACTCATGCAAGTGTAATAGGAGGTTTTGTTTTACCGATGGTACGGGAAATAGCTTCGCTCTATATAGACCCCCTCGGAATTCCATTGGTAGTATGACTATGTGTCTATGGAAGTCCGAAATCAGGGTAGATGTATTTGTTCTAAACCTGAGACTTGCACTGCTAATACTTGCGACAATCAATATACTTTAGTTGCGGTCGTCCAGGGCTTTAACAAGTTATGTGTACGCCTATGCTGGGTATATTGAGAATCGTAGTGTGTTGGGTGTGATGTCAAGATGGAAGTATCACTTCAGTCATATGGAGATGATGGTCACGTAGGATACGGTACTAGTACTCTTAAGTACTGTAGTCATCGGGATAAAATGACAAGGTCATGTTTATCCGGTTATAGAGATGTGCTTCGTACGGGGCAGATACAATTCCAGCCCCAGGCCTAGCACGTGATCATCCGATTCTGGATCGACATACGCAATACTACGTATACTACGCCTGATATAGATCATTTATTCATGTAAGGATATTTCTGGAGAATTGGGTAGGCATGGCACTTTGCTAGAAACCAACCTTGTCTTGTAAATCGGTAAAACTTAGTACTAGATACTTACGTGTTTGGATAGTCCGACGACCGAATTTACTGCCAACATATCCGGGGATCTTTTGGGTCACTTCCCGAAGATTCACCGATGACGTATGACTCGCACTTTTAATTAATCTGGGATTAATTAGATGAGAGAGAAAATTAATTTGGGATTAATTACGGAGATATTTTATCTGGGATAAAATATCAATTAAAAAGAGAGAACGATTAATTTGGATTTAATCGATAAATTAATATATTCGATATATTAAACGAAATTGGATTTCGACGCGGAATTAAAATTAGATTTTAATTCGGGCGAACGAGTTAATTTAGAATTAATTCGTTAGTGACGTGAATAGTGATTTCGCTAGGCATAATCATTTAATTGCGTCGCAACGGAAAATTCGTTAATTTGGAATTAGCGAACCCGTGCCCGGGATCGTTTGCGAGCGCATTCGCATTTCGAATTCGAGTGCGGCACGGAAGTCAAATCAAGCGTCAAATCGCTAGTCGCATCAAGCGTCAAATCACATGTCACTTTGAGTGATGTGACACTTGATTGATTGATGTGATTGATTGATGGTAGTTGTTGGAGTTGTTGGAAAGCTTTTAGCATTTGACTTTTGGAAGGCCAAAAATTGGTAAATCATTTTATTTATTTTATGGAAAATATATAAGTGTATTAGATACACTTTTCCAACTAATTCAACACACATCTCTCCTCTCCATTTTTCTCTCCTCTCTCACGCCCTTGGGGCTCATTTTTCCTTCTGTTTTTGCAGTGAACTGCCGAGTGACAAGGAGAAAATGGGAAGCAAAAGTCACGATTTTGTGGCAAAATCGGGAGTGCTAGCACACTACGAAGTCATGCGAAGGTGATAGGGAAGTCCACCCATGAGCCAAGAATCATTTGACGAAGCTTGGAGCTTGGATTCTTGAAGATGGAATCGAAAATGGAGGAGTATGGAACTGCCACTGCCGTGACCAACCAGTGAGCAAAAAATGATTTTGTTGCCTCCCGCGTCACTCAACCACTCGATGTGAGTATTCCGTAACTTCGTTGATTTGTATTCCCACTTGTTTCATGCTTGTTGAATGATCTTGGGACCTTAGCAAACTTCAACACAAAGTCCAATCCGGGAGTTACCCCATAAGCCCAAAAATCAATTTAGGCCCATTAGGCCCAATTAAACTTTAAAGGTCCATTAGTCGCATTTAGGCTTTATGGAAGTGGTTTTGGGCCCAATTGGATCCAACCAATTTTCCTAAACCTAACTTGGTACAACCAAGCCCAATAAGTCCATTTACAACATTACAAGCCCAAATCCAATTTTAAGCCCAATTATAATTAAATTACAAAAACCCAATTTTACAATTTAATTACATAAAGTGCATTACATAATTAATTACCCAATTAATATTTCTAAAACATCAATTAGTACAATTAATCATGCTTATCTACAACAAAACATGTCCAACACATTTTATCAAAAAATCAAACCCAATTACATGCATATAGCTCTCAAAAATTGTAGGGAATTTTAAATCGATTTCGATTTCAATCCAATTGAATCCACAATCAATATTAAATCAACATTTCCAATTGATTCAAGTCATCCAATGATCAAAAATCAAAAAATTCCAAGACTATTAGGGCACTAGGTATTCTCGGCCAAGCTAAGAATTTGGGCAAATTTGTTCCAAACAATTTTTCTTGAAATTGATCAAATCAAACTTCAATTAAAACACATTTAAGCATATTCATTCATCCAATTTCATAAAATCATGCTCAAAATCATATTTCATGCTTTTCAATCGCTTTGATACCATTGTTGGAGTTCTACGTCCCAAGGATCGAATACAAAGCATAAAACATAAGTGAGAATACAACGAGGGAGTTGCGGAATACTCACATCGATCGGTTGAGCGACGCGCGAGGCAACAAAAGTTTCTATTCTGCCCACTGCAGCTCACGGCAGTTCACTGCTTTACCTCTCCAAGATTCGGCCATTGTTGGTCCTTTGTCAAGCTCCAAGCTTCGCGAAATGATTCCAAGCTCATTGGTTGACATCCCTATCACCTTCGCATGTCTCTCGGAGTGCTAGCTCTTGATGATTTTACCGCAAAATCATCACACTTTGGCTTCCCTATCTCACGGTTTCTGCCCAGAAAAAACCAGTGAAGAAATATGCCCAAAAGGGCATGAAGAAGAGAGATGGAGAAGAAAGAGAGAGTTTTGGTTGGTAAGGATTTGTGTATCTAATACACAGTTGATTTTTAAAAAATCAATTAATACTTTTACCAAAAAACAAGCCATAAATGATTTCCATCAACTACACACATCACTTCCCATCAATTAGTGAATAGTGACTGGCGTCAATCACTTAAAGTGAAAGACATATATTACTTGATTGAAGAATGATGTGACACTAGATGCGACTAGCGATTTGACGCTTGATTTGACTTTCGTGACGCACTCGAATTCGAAATGCGAATGTGCTCGCAAATAATCACGGGCTCGGGTTCGCTAATTCCAAATTAACGAATTTTTCGTTGCGACGCAATTAAATCTAATTTAATTAAATAATCACGCCTAAAATAATTACTATTCACGTCGCTAACGAATTAATTCTAAAGTAATTCTTTCGCCCAAATTAAAATCTAATTTTAATTCCGCGTCGAAATCCAATTTCGTTTAATATATCGAATATATTAATTTAACCGATTAATTCCAAATTAATCGTTTTCTCTCTTTAATTAATATTTTAACCAAGATAAAATATCTCTGCAATTAATCCCAGATTAATTTTCTCTCTCATCCAATTAATCCCAGATTAATAAAAGTGCGAGTCCTACGTCATCGGTGAATCTTCGGGAAGCGACCCATGAGATCCCCGGATATGTTGGCAGTAAATTCGGTCATCGGACTATCCGAACACGTAAGTACCTAGTACTACGTTTATACCGATTTACTAGACAAGGTTGGCTTCTAGCAAAGCGCCATGCCTACCCAATTCTCCAGAAATATCCTTACAGGAATATAAGGATATATATCAGGCGTAGTATACGTAGTATTGTGTATGTCGATCCAGTATTGGATGATCACATGCATGGCCTGGGGCTGGTACAGTGTCTGCCCAGTACGAAGCATATATCGGATTACAAGCAACTAGTCTCTTTATTATCGGATAATCATGACCAAGTCATATTATCCCGATGGTTGCAACCCTTTAGAGAACCAGTTATGTATCCTACGTGATCATCATCTCCATATGACTGGAGTGACACTTCCGTATTGACATCATACCCAACACACTACGATTCTCAATATACCATGCAGAGGCGTACACATAACCTGTTAAAGCCCTGGATGACCACAACCAAATTATATTGATTGTCGTAAGCATTAGCGGTGCAAGTCTCAGGTTAAGACCAAATACACCTACCCTGATTTCGGACTTCCTTAGACACATAATCATACTACCAATGGAATTTCGAGGGGGTCTATCCAGAGCGAAGCTGTTTCCCGTACCTTTGGTAAAACATAACCTCCTATTACACTTACATGAGTATCCTATACCCAAATATATGAGAACTATGTCGTTGTGCCCTCACAACGTGCACAAGTGTAATACTAGTCGTTACGTATTTATCGATGTCCAATCTCGATAATACTCTGACTTGGGATATTTAATGATTTATCCTTCGTGGACTGATATTATCTCATATCATTCTCAATCCAGGAACAAATCATAAGGACCTCCTATCATTTATACATCTTGGTGATCTAATCACAAATGATAAGAGAGCAATCTCCTTTGTCACATAGTTAATTTGTACAACAACACCATGATATGTACAAATAGTGACGCTATAGGTCATGTCCAGCACTTACCACGATCGTCCGCGTACTAATTTATCTTTGAAAGGATAGGGTCAACTTGTGGTTCATAGGCTATGATTTTGTCAATTAGATCTGGAGCAGTACTGGCAGTAAAGAGGAGTTCTTTCATAGGTTTTGACACGAACCCATTTCTCCGAGCATCATTAAGAAACGCACAAAGAAAATCATAAAATCCTTCAATGTTGTACAGTTCAAGCGGTTTCTGGTGTATGTTCAGGTTCACCCAAGATAGCACTATAAAAATTTCCTCCAATGTGCTCAAGCCACTTGGCAAAGCAATAAAAGAATCAGCACGATTATCATTTCTACCAATCGTTCTGACATACCTGGCACGATCATTCCTCTCCGTTTGATGGTTCAATAAGATTTGCCTCTGCCAAGGGTTTTGGGATGATTCCTAAAATGTGACTGCCTACTTCCTGTACGGCCTTTGAAACGATCCCCATTACTCCAGGATTGCATCCGCCATATACTAAGTGCATATTCCTTGCAGCTAAGACTCGGCCCAATTCCTGTGCTGCCTCTACATATTGTGGCTTAGTACCAACACTAGTACCGTAAAACACACAGATATTTTCAACTCGTCTTCTTGAAGTGGCTTCCATGTTTTACTCTGGATGTCATCAAAAGTGCAATGATGAGTTGAATTTATAACACCTAAAAAGGGTGAGTAAAATAATGGCACTAGTACCTGCCAAATGACAATTATTAGTTAAACAGTAAAATAAATCGTGATAGTCAAAAAGGTCTAGATCCTGTTGGAGAAAATAAAAAGAAAACAACAAAACAAATTACAATTATTAGGAAAAGACAAAGAGATATAATATGTACAAGAAAAGTAGCGGCTTGATTGACGTCTATACGTCAGGGACAAGTTTCCCATCCAATTTTCTTATAAATTGGCAAACAGGGTCTTTTTGAGTCAGATTCCCAAGACTTAACTGTTGTCTTTCTATTTGAAATTGTGTATATAACACACGAATTTCGTGATACACATATCCACTGGGATGCGTCTCAAGAGTTTTAGATATATCATCCAAAGACTCCTTACTCAAGCCATCCCTAATGAAATTAATCTTATCTTCGCGGCTATCAGACACCATTCCTAAAGAACGACAACGAGTATCACAAAACATACGAGCACATTTATAACAGACACACATTCTTTTAGCTCTTCTCTTTTTAGCATGAGTGCTCATTCCTAAACCAGACATATGTGAAATAAAAGAGTCAGAAGACTCACCTTCCAATCAGACCCGTGCTTCAATAATCCAACGAATGTCAGTAGGAATACCTTTGATCATCAGTAACCTCATCCGTTCCAAGCGAGCTTTGTAGACTTTCATCAAAGATTTTTTAGGGAGAGAAGGAAATTGCTTGCGAAGATTTGCTAGAGCTTCTTCCATCATGAAAGGACTTAATCTGCAAAAACTAAACACACAACCAAATTAAATCACACCAAATCACAATATATACACAAATTGCATGAGTTGCCTCTCTGCGAGCGCTAAGTTTAAAGTCGTCAGCTAGACTTGACTTCTCGATCGTTAGGCTGGATCTGAAAGTGTGACACTTTCTTTTTGTCGCTCAAACGATTCTCCCCAGTAGTGCTTAACACGCTTGTTTTTAACTTTGAAAGTTTTATTGGAGTCAGGATCATATATCTCAACGGCTCTATCTGGTAAAACTTTGGTGATCACAAATGGACCTGACCACCGTGATTTTGCCTTCCATAGGAAGAATTTCACCCTTGATTTGTTTAACATTACCTTCTGCTCTGGTTTCAATTGTATACGCACTAACTTCTCATCATGTCTCTTCTTTGCCTTTTCTTTGTACAATTTGGCATCCTCAAAAGGCTGATTGTGAAATTCTCCAATTCGTTGAGCTGGTGGATCTTTTTCTCTTAAGTTGCTTGTAATGCAAGAATTGGCTCTTTCAGTGCAAAAGATGATTTATCTTCAGGCTCCACAGGCAATTGAAATGTTTTAAGTTTGTCAGTAGAACTTTGCATTGCATTGGAGTACTGAATGGTACTGTGTATCACATCAAGTCTGAAACGTTCCTCCTTCTTTTCATCATCTGGGAAATTCATGGCCTTGAAAACATTAAATGTTACTTCTTGGTCCTGTACCCTCATGGTTAATTCTCCTTTTTGTACATCAATAATGGTTCGACCTGTAGCCAATAATGGTCTCCCGATGATGATTGGCACGTCTGCGTCTTCCTCCATATCAAGGATAATAAAATCTGATGGGCAAATGAATTTGTCAACCTTGACCAGCACATCCTCAACTACGCCTCTTGGAAATACGAGCATTATATCAGCAAGTTGTAGAGAGACTGAAGTGGGCATTGTTTCTCCAATCTGCAGTTTCCTGAAAATAGAAAAAGGCATCAAGTTAACACTTGCACCTAAATCAAATAAAGCCTTACCAAAGTTATGTTCTATTATGATGCAAGGAATGGTGAAACTGCCAGGATCTTTCAGCTTCGGGGGAAGTTTCCTCTGAATTATGGCGATACATTCTTCTGTCAATGCTATTGTCTCGTAATCTCCCAATCTTCATTTCCGTGAAAGAATGTCTTTCATGAATTTTACATAGCTGGCCATTTGTTCCAAGGCTTCTGCAGATAGAATATTGATGTGCAGCTTTTTGAACACCTCCAAGAATCGAGCAAACTGCTTGTCCAGTTTATTCTTCTGAAGACGCTGAGGAAAAGGTGGAGGTGGAGTGATCTGTTCTTTTTCCTTTGCTTCTTTTTCCTCCATCTGTTGCTTTGTTTCTTTTAGAACTTCCTCAGCAGTTTTTTTGGCTCCAACATCTTTGTTGATTTCAGTACCACTTTTTAACATGATGGCATGACACTGCTCATTTCCCATGTTCCTTGGATTTGGTTCTGTGTTGCTAGGAATGGTACATGGCGGTCTGTAACTCTGAGCATTGGCTAGTTGTCCGATTTGATTCTCCAGTGCTTTGATGGAAGCAGATTGGCTCTGAAACATAGCATCGTACCTTTTTAACTGAGCCAGCACTTCTGCTATTCCTGGTTCATTTGTCTGCTCATGACCTTTGTTCTGTTGCTAGAATCCAGATGGTGGATAGTTCTGTTGCCCTGAATTGTTGCTCCATAAAAAATCGGGATGATTCTTCCACCCTGGGTTGTAGGTGTTGGAATATGGATTATTCCTCTGTCTGTTGAAATTGTTGACAAAATTCACCGTCTCTTCAAGTTGGTTCGACTCTGGTGCTCTTCCATATGGTGAACTTGTGGATCCAGTGGTAAGAGTCTCCATGAATTTGTATATCTGATCCAGCTTGGCGTTGACTGCTGTATTGGCTCCACTTTCATAAATTCATGTAATTCTTTGGATCATGCTCCTTTCTGTTGGCCACAAGGAATTGTTGTTGGCCATTTCTTCGATTAGGTCTCAGGCTTGATCTTCTCCTTTTACCATTAAAGCTCCTCCATCAGCAGCATCGATTGTGGTTCTCATTATTCCAGAAAGTCCATTATAGAAGGTTTGGACTTGAAACCATTTTGGAATCTCATGGTGAGGACATTTCCAGAGCAAATCTTTGTACCTTTCCCAAGCTTCATAGAGAGTTTCTGAGTCTTGTTGTACAAAGGATGTGATGTCATTCCTCAGTTTTTCAGTTCTGGCTGGTGGAAAGTACTTTGCAAGAAATTTGGTGGCTAAAGTGTTCCAAGTTGTGATGGAACCTGCTGATAGTGAATGTAGCCAAGTTTTAGCTCTGTCTTTCAAGGAGTATGGAAAAACACGTTGTCTCATTGCTTCTTCAGCTTCTCGGTTGTAATTGAAAGTGCCGTAAACTTCCAGGAAGTTGCTGATGTGGGCATTAGGATCTTCAGTTGCATTACCCCCAAACTGAACTGACTGCTGAATTATCTGAATGCATGTTTTGATGTCACCCGCATTTGTTAGTAAGAGAGGAAGCACAATACATGAAATGAGTCTGTCAACCACCGGAATGGTTCTGTCTCGAATGGGAATTGGTGGTGCAACATTCAAAGGTTCAGGTTCAATGTTGACTAAAGCTTCTTGGCCTTCTCACCTTTCCCTTCTCAACTGTCTGATTGTTCTTTCAATTTCTGGGTCAAGCGGTCGGAGTTCAAAGCTTCTGGTTCGTTTCATGACGTTTCTGAGAACTTGAAACCCAAGAAAACAAAAACAATAAGTAAAAAGAAAATTAAATACAAGTAAATGTATCTAACCTTAAAACTAATAGTGAAAGATAAATAAGTCCCCGGCAACGGCGCCAAAAACTTGACCGGCGTAAACACACGTGTATAACGCAAGCACACGTATCGTTCAAGTAGTATAAAAGGTATCGATCCCACGAGGACTTAATACCTAAGCTATTAATTTATGAGGTCAAATGATTACAAGTATCTAACAGGTTGTTTGATTGATTTGAAATGGTGAAGATTTTAAATTTAAAAACAGGTAAATAAAATTACACGAAGGTTGGTTTAAGAAAATTCAATATTAAAAACTATCTAGGGTTGTGAATCTTTCTAATATCTTTTAAAAGATCAAGTGGTTATTTCATGTTTGTGTAATAAATCGGTTTACTAATCTGGAACACTAAATTATGCGAAAGCCTCTGTCGATGGTTAGACGCAAATACCCAGTTTAACCCAATTGAACCATATGTTTATGTCAACCAAATTATCTGGATTCATTAAGTTTAAGTTCCAATTATGGCTACCCCCGCCCGACAGGTATATGTCTATGCTGTAAGGAAATCTAATAAAAGGTTATCTATCCTCAAGGAAGATCGTGGGCTATTAAATCTAAGGCTGAAACCTAAAATCCCTATGTCTAGTTCATTTTAGATTTACCAGATCAATCCTATTAGTGGCCAATTAACAAGATGCATTAGGCTTAAGACTTAATAAGTAAACCTTTAAATTACCCAAACTATAAAATAACCCCTTATAAACCGGTGATATTAAAAGCCACCACAACCCCATATAACTAACTTAGTTACGACACATAACTAGGGCTTTAAAAGACATAAAGTAAAAATACTGAAAAGTAATTGCGGTAAAGTAAAAGTTGAATAGTAAATTGCAATAAAATAAAATGCTAAGTTAAAAGGATTAACTTTTGCTACTATTAATTTATATATCTCCCTTAATATAATATATTAACTTGTGATTATTTTACCAACCAGCCATATAGGCGGTAACCTGATTAAGTCAAATTGAGTCCAACCAGCCATAAAGGCGGAACCAAAATAAACCTGCCATATAGGCGGTAAGAAAATTTAATTACCAACCGACCAATCTGGCTGTATCCTTGATTAGTCAGGTTTAAACCAGATTAAAATGAATTGCCAACCGACCAATCTGGCGGTATCCTTTTTAAGTCAAATTTTAAATAGTGAATATATTATATTTAAGGGAGATTAATCTAAATAGCAATAGTAAAAGAATTACATTTCATCCTAGCATGGGGAAGTTACCTCTTCATGCTGAATAGTAAAAACTGTAAAAAGTAAAGAAAGTAAATTACTATTATTACAGAACATAATTAAAATTAATTACAAAATTAAAAATTAAAAGAAACTAGATAGAAAACTCCATATTTACATCAGAGAATTCAGAGAGAATAGTACATTTGAAACTAAAATCTCGAGCTCAATTTATAGACCCCGGTAGGCCTCCGGCGTCGCGAATCCAAAGCCTTTGGCGTCGTGACGCCAGCACTTTTAGGCGTGGCATGCTGAGGTGATGACACGTGGCGATTCTGGATAAGGAGATAAGGCGACACATGGCAAGACGGCTGAGATCTCAATTATAGCGACACGTGGCGGCTTCCGATTGGTCAGCTCAGATTCTTATCCGCCACATGTTGATTTCGGATAAGTGAACAAATAATAGATGCTGACGTGGCACTGACGTGGCGACATGTGGTGAAAGGGACTGTCGGAACTATAGAATTGCGACACGCGGCACGCTGTGATTGGTTGATGATGACGTGGCGATGATGTGGCATTTTGACTCAGTCAACGGTGATGTGGATGATGACATGGCTGACAGGTGGAGTGACATGTGGCGATGGCGACTGTCGGCACCGTAGGATGATGACATGTGGCACGGCGTATGTTAGCAGATCGGCTGTGATGGTGACATGTGGCACGGCGCACGTTAGCAAAGTCAAACTTTCTCAGATTCTGACTTGTGGACCCGGCGCACGTTAGCACTGTTCGGCGTACGTTAGGCGTCGCGACGCCAAAGGCTTGCGCGTCACGACGCGAGAAATGACCAAAATACCCTTTTCATCCGTTTTCACTATTTTGGCCCCAAATCACCTCTATAAAGTCCTGAAACTTTATTTATCTACAAAATAACACAAAACACATCAAAATATTCACAAAACTCAAGAAACTATACAAAATATTAGGTCAAATGAGTGGGAAATAGTGATATAATTACCACTCATCAGCCTGCTCCATGTCGAGGTTCGTGAAGCCAAGCTTGGTATGAATTATCTCGGGTCGGGGTACATGTTTGTGGTAGGATTGGTTGTTCTCCTCTGAAGCAGTCGAAGTGGTATCATAATCACTGGGACTCACTTGTGTGTGGAGGCGGGGCTGTAGGCAGGACCTCGAGGGGAGTGACGGAGGAAGACTCATACTCAGACCCAGACATTCTTATCAAGACATGACCTGAGACAGAAGGTTAGTTCATGATTTCAGTTAGTAAAGCACACTAAATCTATAGTTATTCCTTATCCCTACCGAAGTGGCTAACCCTAGAAAGCTCTAAATGCCCTAGCAATGGCAAAGTAGTAAGTCTTCCAAAACACAAACAAAATCAAACACATACAGAACCCAGAAACATAAACCTTTCATTCCTAAAAAATCCACAAAAATATATACACACAAATCACATGTATCTTCATGAGTAAACCCACCCTTCGTATTCCCATTATCACAGAAAACCCCCAAAAATCCAGAACATGAATACAAACATTCAACATCCAACATTATTGAAATTAGAAACACGCATCAAAAGAAAAGTAATCGGAGAAAAACTTACTTGGGAAGATTGAAGAGAGTACTGAAGAACTTGTGAAGAGGTTGACGGTTGGGAAGATCGTAGAGGGTAGAGAATGCAGTGAAACTTGCTGATGTTCTTTGGAGAAGAAGAAGTGATAAAAGAGCGAAATAAAGTACAATGGCCTTTAAATAGGTAGCTCAGTTTGATCATGACCGTCAAATCGAGGCCAGCAGCCCAGACCAGTGCTAAGTGCAGCAGGGATCTCATCGGTTGGATTTCAAATAGAGGGACGAGAATGACTATTCAATTGGTATCCAGCTATCCAATTACATCCTGATTTGGCGCGTAAGCCACGGGCGCATGACACATGGCGTCTCGGGGAAACGAAATGGATGAAACCCTAGAGTGATGTGACAGACATTAAAAGAAGACAATGATGGCAACACGACTTCTGAAGGACAATTTGAGAGCACGAGAGAAGCATACAATGAAGCAGCCCTCACCAAGACATGACCTTTTATCCATATGATTACTTTCCAACCCGAGGAGTGTGCAGTTTGATTGACAGTAAGATATTGACCCGAGGACTAGGGGACGATCCAAACCACCATTATAGTTCCTGGCACCAACTAGCATACTCGTTGATACCGAGAACTATGGGACATATATTGATGGTGATTTTCAGACTAGAGAATAGCCGAAGTACGGAGAAGTGACAGTAAAAGGATTTCACTTGCCTAGATGAGGCCCAATATCTTTACAAGGATAAGGACTCGGGGGTGTCTAACCCGACCAGTGGATCAGATTCAGCTACATTTGGATATTGACCCGAGGAACATTGGGAATCAGTCGAGACACAGTCATATACACCCGAGGAAGGTGATCACTAGAAGATACTACCTAGAATAATATCATAATAGTTCGGATTGTCATCAAGGGAAGTTATTTCTCGATGTTCCCACATGCCCGTAAGTGAAGCTGCTGAGAAGCTTAATGTCGGCTAGACCCTTTCGAAGAGAATGTGGGGGAAGTGAAGGATTTTCTACTGACCCGACCTGTTACTAGATGCAATGAAGGATGTTACTTGTTTCGACTGACCGACCTGAGGATGTTGGTCGGGGTTATAGCGTTGTGTTCTTAGATAAGCGATTTAAGCCTAAACGAAAGTTTGGGCTTCCCAAAGATTGATGAGATAGAAGTAGGTCAGTGGATGATGGGACGGAGCAGGGCTGCAAGCTTATTGAATGACACACGTAACCGCATAGGAGGGGTTGGAATATAGGCTAGCACATGGGAAGAGCGTGTAACAGTTACCAAGGATGGGTGATTTAATGGAGTTCAGATGGCAGGTAGTAGAGGTGTCTAGCGGCTGAGCTATTATTCGTAGGGTAATTGGGAAAGAGAGCCTAGGCAATAATGGCTTAGCAACGTGGCTAACGTCACAAGTTGGTGTAATAGTAGAAATTGACCTAGTATATAAGGGGGTGGAGAACTCATTGTAATGGGTTGGCTAATTTTGTTTTGTATATAACTAGTAAAAAAGAGAGAAAAAAGTTTAAGTGTAAGCAAGAGATAGTGCATGTCGGTCAAACCCGTTCACTTAATAACGATTTTATTTCCCTTGTACCCGTGGATGTAGGTTGGATCCATTCCGTTGAACCACGTTAGACTATTTGTCTTGTCTGTTGTTTCTATCTTTTGCCAAGTTTGCATTCGGTTCCCAACAAATCAAACAAATTCACAATTTAGAGAAGTTTATTCGAGAAGTGATTTTCCCAAATTACCCCTGGAACAAAAATCAACCATCAACAATATTAGAGATTTCACTTGCCAAGATGGGGCCCAATATCTTTATAAGGATAAAGACTCGGGGGTGTCTAACCCGACCAGTGGATCAGATTCGGTTATATTTGGATATTGACCCGAGGAACATGGGGAACCAGTCGAGACACAGTCATATACACCTGAGGAAGGTGATCACTAGAAGATACAAGTTAGAAGAAAATCATAATAGATCGGATTGTCATCAAGGGAAGTTATTCTCAATGTTCCCACATGCCCGTAAGTGAAGCTTCCGAGAAGCTTAATGTTGGCTAGACCCTTTCGAAGAGAATATGGAGGAAGTGAAGGCTTTTCTACTGACCCGACCTGTTAGTAGATGCAATGGAGGATGTTACTTGTTTCGGCTGATGGACCTGAGGATGTTGGTCGGGGTTATAGCATTGTGTTCTTAGATAGGCGATGTAAGCCTTAAACGGAAGTTTAGGCTTCCAAAGGATTGATGAGATAGAAGTAGGCCAGCGGCTGATGGGACAGAGCAGAGCTGCAAGCTTATTGACTGACACACGTAACCGTATAAGAGTGGTTGGAATACAGGGTAGCACATGGGAAGATCGTGTAACAATTACCAAGGATGGGAAATTTAATAGAGTTCAGATGTCAGGTAGTAGAGGTGTCAGGCGGCTGAGCTATTATCCGTAGGGTAATTGAGAAAGAGAGCCTAGGAAATAATGGCTTAGCAACGTGGCTAACGTCACAAGTTGGTGTAATAGTAGAAATTGACCTAGTATATAAGGGGGTGGAGAACTCATTGTAATGGGTTGGCTAATTTTTTTTTGCATATAACTAGTAAAAAAGAGAGCAAAAAGCTTAAGTGTAAGCAAGAGCTAGTGCATGCCGGTCAAACCCGTTCACTTAATAACGATTTTATTTTCCTTGTACCCGTGGACGTAGGTTGAATCCATTTCGTTGAACCGCGTTAAACTATTTTTCTTGTCTGTTGTTTCTATCTTTTCCCAAATTTGCATTTAGTTCCCAATAAGCCAAATAAATTCATAATTTAGAGAGGTTATTCGAGAATTGATTTTCCCAATTACCACTGGAACGAAAAACAACCATCAACAATATTAGAGTGCCCCTATTTATAGAGCTTGAATTCGGTGGAAGCCACCTTAATCCACAAATGAGAATAATCCAAACATTTCCATCAATAAGAGAAGTCTCGGATCTTCCCATTTAACACAACCACTTGCAAGTCTTCGGAAAATAACCTTTTAGATTATCAAAGAGTGATGTCACGTGTGTTGCAGCTTTGTAACTCCTTAAGACTTGATAGGGATTCATCACAACAACAACATATTTATAAGGGACTATTATCACTTTTTTCTTATAATTTCAATATGCCACTTATTCTCCTAATATTTCTATAATACCTCATTATTCTCATTGACCTAAAAATTAAAATTATTTTATAATTTTATCTTTAGATACTAATATATTCACATGATAATTGATCATTAATCAATATATTATTTTTTTTAGAATTAAAAAATAAAAGAAAAATGAAAACAAGGTAATTTTTTTTCATATACTATAAATTTGATGATTTATAAAAAAAAAACACATGATGTGAAATTAAAGTTATAGGGCTCATGAGGGAATGTTGTAAATGTGAGTGGTCTCTTTACTTTAATAGTATTTATATTCTATCTTGACTCTTTATATTTATAATTTATCCATATTATTTAAAGATAATAATCTCACCATAATCTATCTTTATAAATAGAGAGTAACTCTTGTAAACTTGTTCATTCAGGAATATAAAAAAAAGCATGTAGCTTCTTTATAAGGTATTTTATAAATAATTTTATTGATAATAAATATGATTAAATTGACAAAATAATTATCATGTTAATATATTAATATTTAAATATATAACTGTAAAAGAATATTAAAAAATGACTAGATATTATTAGTGTTTTCAGAATCAGATCGGTGATCAAATCGGTGGTTCAAAAGATTTAATGGGTCAGTGATTTGACCGGTTGAACCGTACTTAAAAAACCATCAGATCTGGCCTATGTTATAAATATTTTTATTTAATTAAAAATATTAATTTTTTATTTTTTATTTTAAAAATTAAAAAAGTGAATCGGTCCGGTCTAATTCGTTGGTTTTGACCGATTTTTAAGAATTAATAAGAATAGACAAAAAGCCGATTCCTGATTTGACTGATTTTAAAAACTATGGAAATTATAAAAGTATTAGGGAAATTTTCAAATATAACCACGTTCATTTATCCAATATAAAAATTAACCAACAATCTCAAAATTATTTCTAATGGCCAAATAATTAGTTTGGAGACCAAATTGTCCTCCATTTCAAGTTTAAAAAAGCAAGTAAAGATCATACCCATCATAAAAACAAAACTTCCACTAATCTCATATTTTTTGACGAAATTCTTTTAACAACATTACTCCGAAAATCTTGAAAAGCTCATTTCATCAGTGAAAATTAATCAAATAAGGTTAGTAATATTTAATTATCAAAGTTTCTGATAAATTTTACGTTGGGAAATCTGCTAATCGCCCTGGCGCCTAAGTTGGCGCTCGAGTCACATCGTTGGCACCCGCGTGCTTAGTCATATTCTGCCGACCGCACAAGTGCCTATTTTATATGTGGGAGCCCACACGGACGCCTAGAAGTCTTAAGAATGTATTTGGGTGTCCCTGCGGGCTCCCGGACGCCCATGTCGATGCTCAAAAAACAGTTCCAATTTTTATATTAGAAATAAAAAAAAAAAACTTATTCATTTTGTGTGATTGTAAAAGTTTAATGGATTTAATTATGATGAAGATGTGGTACGATGGATCATAGATAATTTCAGAAAATGGTAGAATGAATTATAATGATGGAATAGCAACTGTGATTGTTTTCGAGATGATATCACATTTGATCAATTAATTGAAAAGTCTTTGCGACAATCGCCAAAAGTTCAAATGAATACAATGTTTCTTTGAAGATAATTTTTAAATCTTTTTTTATACAGATGGTCGTGAAGGATTCCCCGTGGATATTACGAGATGAAATGGTTAAAGCTCTATTGATACTAGATTCTCAAGCGAGAAATCACGGTTTGACTCCTTTTTATGTGATGGCATATCTTAAAATTTCGATAAAGTCTCATTCGATACATTCAACAAATAACAGAGATACTTTTTATGAAAGTTAGGAGTTCGCACCAATAACACATTCAACAACCTAGTACGCGGAAGCCAAATGCATCGTAGGCATTCACGCGGACGCCCATCATAGCAAATTACTACTCATGTATTTTTTTTCAAATAATTGGTGTGCGAATATTACCAACACCATATTAACTCAAAATCTTTATATTTAAATGGCAAATCTAGTAAGAACACTCACAAAATACTCACAACAAACACACATTTGGAATACATGTGAAATTTAAAAGTTTGTGAAATGGATTACATTACTCACCAAGTTAAAAGTATAAACTTTTTACAATAAAATAAACAAATCCGCGCGAGACACGACCATGTCATTGTCACTACCGTCTCAGGAGTCCTCCTACGTCACTAGAATATTTGGGTTTTGTCGGAATAATTGAGAGTTTGAGAGAGTGAAAAAATAGAAGAGATGAAAGTGATGAGATTTTTGTAATTAATGGTAAAATTGGTAGTTTATGTAGAATTTGATTATAAAATATATTTTGGAAATTATTGGTTATTTTTTATATTTTATAAGTGAAATGGATTATTTTTGTAAATTTCCCAAAATATTATGAAATAAGTGGTGGATACTAAAAAAAAATATTACATCTTGAGTTTATATTAGGGGTGTTTATAGGGTCGGGTCAACCCGCGACCCGACCCGACCCGCGCGGGTTCATAAAAAAAATCTGCAAAATTTTGACCCGACCCGAAATTTCGGGTTGCGCAACGGGTTTAATCCCCTTGACCCGACCCTATACAAATATATTATTTTTCTAAATTTTTTTATTTTTCTAAAATATTTATTATTATTTTTAAAGTTTTTACTATTATTTCATTTGTTTATTACTTTTTTTGTATTAAAACTTTATATATATGATATTTTTAGGACATAAAATAACTAATATTAATATTTCAAAATAATTAATTCATTTAAAAAATTATTTTTTTTTAAAATGACCCGACGACCTGACCCGACCCCGCTCGAGTTCCACTTCTCCATGACCCGACCCGATCGAATCTAATAAAATTTCAAAAAAACCCGGCCCGACCCGACCCGTGAACACCCTAGTTTATATCGAGTTTGTCAATAATGAAAAAAATAAAAAAGCATATCTTGAAGTTCGATACTTTGAAGCGTTCAATCACCAGATCATTACAACCGACTCACGACTTCTCTCGATAATGGCAACTTCATCATCATCATCATCATCATCATCAAGAAGGGGATGGATGAGCAATATTCAATCAATAGCTTCTCGCGTTTATTTCTTCCTCATAATTCTTCAGATCCCTCTTTTCAGGTACTAATATAATAACCAATCACGCCTATTCAAATTCACAACTTTCTTCATACATTTATTGCTTTTCTCAATCTGGGTATCGCTCAAATTTGCTCCATTTCACGTTTTAGCTTCTGGGTATCAGCTATTTTTATTCTGTTTTTTATTGATTTGTTTTAAGGTTGACTTTAAGTTTTAATTTGATTAATCTCGGTGATGTTTGTGTTCAGTTGATTGATTGATATTGATCTCGAGTTGATATGAGGCTTGCAATGTGCTATCATTTGCCAACCGGCAGATTAGCAATAGATTTTTGAGTTGATGTTTTATGTTACTTTACTTTTTATGTTACTTTACTTTTTACCTAACACAGGGGCGAGATCCATGAGCTCCGTGATTAGCAATTGTGGATTGTCTACTAACTTAGTTAAGCATCTGTAGTTGAGCATTGAAACATAATATCATAAATTGGTTTTTCAATGATCATGAAGATTGGCGGACTCAGTGCGTACTTGGTCATTGGTCGCTGAATTATGAATGGTGGGCTGCTTTTAAATTGAGGTAGTTCATGATGAGTGAATTTGGTTTCTAGGAACTGGTGCCCTGATTCTTTCGTTTTGCCTCATCTTGAAGTTTCTTCTCCTTTAAAATTTGAAATAAAGCAAAAAAAAAAAAAAGCCTCTTTAGTCATTAATAACATACCTTTAATTTCTAACATCTAAACTTATCACTTTTGTTTTGCACCTTTGAACACTTCCATAATTGAAGTGAAATGCGTAGGGTTCTTTGCTTTGGATTCTTCCTCAATAAAGAACAATATAAAAGTATAAAACTATAAACCCTCTTAGACAAACATATCTATCATCCACTGCAGCATTGACTGGAAATGAGTAATTGTGGAAGACAGATAAGTATGCACTTTATCTATGGCTTAATTTCTCTTTTTTGTTTTCACAGGGTTCCGTGCAGAGCTGGTATGTGTTCAACACCCATCCATGTCACATCTTCCCAGTTGATTGCAAGTGAAATTTTTCCTGTTCCTGTAATTAAGTCCCTTCTCTACCCTGGAGCTATTGTAAATGGCCTCATCAACAACATGACTGTTCCAAGGTGGGACAACCTGTTGAATATCTACAACTTGACCAGCGTGAAGGAAGCCTCTGCAGTAACTGATCTTCAGCGCTTGGAGGTTATTTTTTAATTTTCATCTTCCTCTCAGTGAAATAAAATTTTAGTATGGGCTCTCATTTCTGGACACTGTCTGATTAACAGCAATTAATTCCCAAATTCCCCCAATATTATCGTTAAATTCTTTGATCTGTGCACTATTTCTAGAATATCAAACTTGTGTGATCAACTTAGAATAACTTGGTAATTGAATTTGCTTGAGTTATTGATGTTGGTGCTAATCAAAGAAACTGGGATTTTAATTGGATTACTCCAAATTGATTGGAAGCCTATAATTTTGTTCAGTAGAATAGACTTATAACTAGGGATGGCAATTTCGGGATCCGGTTCCGCACGCTCTTCAGGCGACCCGGGTCCAGATGTGGACCCGGTAAAATGCATCCGGGTCCGGACCCGGGAATGGACCCGGGATCCGCAACTCCTCCACTGTTTTTTTTTTCTACAACTTCATGTAATGTCAATAATTCCAAATATCCTTAATATTTTTGCTATTATATAATAAAATATACTCCAACGAAGAATATGATTGTGCCGAAAGAAGATTTGGGAAGAACGGAACCACCCAGACCCGCATCCGGACCCGGTTAAATGCGGGTCTTCAAAATAAAGACCCGGGTCGTCCGGGTCCATGCGGACCCGAGCCGGGTCCGGGTCTGCTTGCCATGCCTACTTATAACCAGTGTTGTTAGAGGCGCACTGAGGTGCGCCTCGAGGCGCACGAGGCTATCGCTGATGCGCATCCAACTGGTCAAGGCGAGGCGACTCCAACGAGGCGATGTGCAGCGAGGCGCAGCGAGGCGTGAGGCGTGCGCATCATGGTTTTACGGTTTTTTCATCAGTTTTTTTTTAACTTTTTTTTTCCAAATCTGTTTCTTTCTTCATCTTTTTTCCCATTTTCTTTATTTACTATTATTTCTTTACATTTATGTTTCTTTTTTCTTTTATAGTTATGTTTTATTTTATTTCTTACATTTTTCAGTTCTGTTTCTTTTTTATTTTTTTTCCATTTTATTTATTTACAATTTTTTCTTTTACATTGGTTTCTTTTTTCATTTACAGTTCTTTTTTTCTTTTTTTAGCTCTGTTTATTTCTTCATTTTTTTTTTCTCATTTTCTTTATTTACGATTCTTTCTTTTACATTTTCTTTATTTACGATTCTTTTTTTTTTTGGTTATGTTTTTTCAGTAAATTTTTTTAATGCTTGTTGTTTTTCATTTTTATTTTCTTGAACTATGCATATTTTTAATTACGATTGTTTTTATTATTTTCTTGAATTTGAAGTTTTGAATTGTGTATATTTTGTCAAGTATTATGAATTAGACAAGTAGAAGTAATATAAAAGTAGAGTATATGTCAAAATATTACTATATATTTATTATTTTTTATATTTACAAAATGATGCATATATTAAAAAGTTAAAATTATTATTATTATTAAACCTGCGTCTTGTGTTTGTGAGGCGTGTGCCTCTCGTCCCTCGCCTAGCGTCTCGTTTTTCTGGCTCTGATCGCCTCGGTGCGCCTCTCGCCTTTAACAACCTTGCTTATAACTGCAGGTTCAGTTTTTGTCAAAAAATATGAAGACCGGTTTTACCATTATTTGTCTTTAATTTGAGTTACTTTTCTAATTTCTTCTGTCAGTATTATCATCTTTACCACTTGCTTCTCGTAACAGGTTCTTGCCGGAAGCTATTTCTCTGTGGCAGGTGCACTTGTGGGTATTCTGAAACCTGGCAGGATGAGTATGTTCGGGACACTTCTGGTAATTTGGGGCCTTATCAAGGAAGGGATTCTGGGAAAGCCAGGGAACACAGATCCTACACAATCTGTCTACGTCTACCCAACAATATTGATTGCCGTGGTATGTGCTTTCTCATCTATCAAATATGATGTCAAGAAGGTACAGAGAGTTGCACCAGCTCGACCCATTGCGAAACCTGTGGCAAGCTCTTCTAAATCTAAACTGAAATGAGTTGAAATGTAATACTTGTGATTTTGACTACTCCATTTTTGTTATATTGCTCTGAGTTGATGAGTTAAACTATGTATTTTGACAAAATCATCTTTTGATAATTTACATTTGGCTTGTTCAAATTCGTTGTTAATGTTTCTTAAGTATCAAGAATAGCATCTAAATGCTTCTGTTGGTTGACTTGTTAATTTTATTTCTTCCAATATGTGTCATGATGAAAAAGTAACAAAAATTAAATGAAATGGTAAAATTATACTCCAGCATTCAAGTTTAGTAGAAGAAACAAACGTATCATATCATAGCCCACACCCACAAATTTCCCTCATATACAACTAGAAAGCCATGAAATACAAAGGCATCGTTGGCAGAAAGTATAAACTAGTTTATATATATTTTAATGAATTATAAGGTAACTTATAAGCTTTTCAAATGATACAAAAAACTCGTATTAACAAATCCTCTCAATCTTGCACAATATACAGCCATGACATCCTCATTGGCAACTTCAATGACAGCAGGAAAAAAAATAATATAGAACAACCAACTCTCAATTTTGAACAACTAATGCGATTGGATACCGGCTAGTTAATTCATGTTGAGAATCAACATTGATCAATGTTACCCAACTGCTCAATAAATACACTTCATATCATGACTATGATTTTGTGTTCGTTTGTCGTATAAAATTATTTTATTCTATATGTCTACGTTAACATCCTCCAATATATCATGACAACCACAAACAATCCCACAAAATCATATGAGATGGGATAAATGTATATGTATAATCTGCCATCATCCATATCCTAGTCGAGCGAGGAGATATAGGTAATATCGTCAAGTCTCTTACATGTTCAACGTAACTATATCTTAAAGAATTGTTTACCACGATAATAATTAGAAAATTAATCACAACCAATGAAAGCTCTTTTTCGAGGTTAACTTTGAACAAAATTTTCAGCGAAAATCTCGAAGATCCAAAATATTTAATCTTATCATATGAGTTGACAGATTCTATCTTGATACACGTCGACCTCCATGTGCATTGGTACATATCGAACAAATATTTAGAGCCAAACTATAAAAGTTTTTTACATGCGTGCCATCTAAATATGGAGGATCACATACAAGATCAACGTGGTATTTCAAATCTAATGATCACATATATTAAACAATTCGAGAAGATCTCATATTGATGGCTACATGACATGTCAATTAGGAGTCTTTCATGAGTAATTCATTATTTATTCTCTAATGAACACCCATATGTCTACACAAGTTTTCCAAAACTTGTGGTTATTGAGATAAACAATTTTTATACTATCTAAATATATAGCATGTGTTAATCTATCTAATTTATTAACCGGCCCATGTAAGTAAACCTATGTCTATGAATGGTTTTTGAAATTTACTATCTAATGATATTTCTCAATATCATTTACAACTCATCTTAACTATTGTTTGCACCCAAAATATTCATGCTCATCCCAATTTTTAGAAGAACTCGGCCCAACAAGCCTATTAGAGTCAAAGCTAAGCATTATCACAAAGTTGGTTATTTCAAAAATTAAACGTGTGCTAACATTCCTCCATTATATGCATTTTCCCTCCGTTATATGCACGTGAAGAACGTGAAGAAATCAGTTGCAAAAGAGAGCGTGAATGGCAGTTGCAGGAAATGAAGGAAGTAGTTTTTTGGAGGATTATAAAGATCAGGAATGGCACCACAAAACAATGGAATCCAATAACAACAACAATTCCAATAATTTAGCCATTTTAGAATACTCTTGTTTTCAGTAGTTTTAGTCTTTTATTAATTATAACCTTCATTTTGTATTCAAAATTTCAGTAATCAAAGCATTCATTTTTCAACTCCAATTGCAGTAGTATCAATATTTATTTTTACAGCATCTTATTTTAATCTAATTGCTCATCCCTTTTGTACTTTAGAAGAACGTTAGCTATCGTTTGTTTTAGAAGTCAGAGATTTTCAATTTCAACTTTGAGGACCCGCTCCTCTGGCACGCCCGCGCAAGACAGATTTTTGCGTAGCCAACAATATTTTTACACGCCCGATGGGATCCACTAGCAGGATGCCACCAAAGACAAGAAGTAATATTGAAAAAAGATGTTGCCACACCTAAAATGAAGTTTACTCCTACAACAGTAGGGCAATGATAAGAAAGAATCGTTCTACACCTGGTAGAACAAATTGAGAGGAACCTGGCTCCTCTTGAAATTCACAGTCAAGAAAATCAAACTCCAACAAGACCTATTGTTGGAGCCTCAAGTGATACGGTCTCACCTACCAATTTAAATGCTATTTTGGTTAATTTCACAGATATAGCAAGGAGGATGGAAGCGCGCTAAGATAATATCTTACAGACCTTAGAGATGATGGAATAAAAAATATTTGGGCAAACTTTCAACTCCATGAGTAAGAAAAATAGAGACCGGAAAGCAACCTCTAGGCCGGTCAGGTATGAAGAACTCGTAAGCATTCCTCCAGAAGCTCTTATAAAGATCATTATGGGTCAAATCCTCACCTTCCTCCTCCTCCAATGGAAGAAAAATATCAGACTCCGCACGGAAGGGAGGAAGTGTTAGGGTTGGTGCTCTAAGCTCCAATCCGGATCATATTTATGTCCGATTCATGAATACGAGCAATCCATTTTTCCATAATATTACTAATTTAAATGGTATCACCTCTTGTCTTTTATATACGTATTCGATCTAATTTCGATTAGATTGAAACTAAATCTGGTTTAGTGATATGTATATATATTAGACAAAGACCTCATGATTTACAACGTAGTGCGCAGTTACAACATAGTTTGTAATTTACATTGGGAAGTGTCACTATAAGTTGTATATCCTTAAATTAAGTTCCTGGTCAAGATTTACTGACACGGGTCGGTTAGTAAAATCCGCTGAGACCATTATATGTCATATATCGGACTTGGTTCGATGGTTTATCCCAATGAACCATGAGTCTTGAGAGACTCATATATACGTGTAAGTGTTTATTTGATAAACACTCAACGACTCACCGAAGATTTCCTAATAGATTGTGTAGGGTTTTTAGGGGCTGAATCCTGTAACGCAGCGGAAGCGGTGGAAAATCGTATTTTCGATTTCAAAACTTTTTCTCGGATTAATTAAATAAACATATTTATTTAATATTCCAATAATCAAATTATGAAATAAAATTCAATAAATCATATTTAAGTGAATTTACCAAATTACCCTTACTTGGTATTTTTGTCCATTTTAATCCGAAATTGATCAAATCAATTTTGAATGATTCTAAATCATTTCTAAGATGAACTTAGCATGTTCAAAACATCAAAACACCAAAAGCAACCAAATCCCCATTTTTTCTTACATTGGCCGAATGCCTCCTAAGGTGGGTATTTTGTCCATTTGGTCATTTCATGTCTCAAAACACATCAAGATGCAATCCAATCAACATGAAACTTTATATGCATCATATACACATCCAAATACACACCATATATGAAAAGCCCCAAATTTGGAATTGGTCATGAACCCTAATTTTCAATTTCATCAAATTGGACAAATTAGACCAAATTGGTTAAATCAATTACTTCAATCATCATTCTTCCATCCAATCCAAGTCTCAACACAATGAAACAACTCAAGATCAAATCTAGGTCATTTAATAGTGGGTCAACACTCTAGATTAGCAACATGGTTTCCAAAACCTTAAAAGAAAGCTTATAACTACAATAGTCACAATCTTCTTTCATCACACATGCTCAACACTTCCATCAAAACTTCCACCAACAAAAACACAAGGAATAAAGAAAGAAATAACCTAAGAACATCATATGTTAAAGCCTAGATCCTAAGGAACATTTTCCTTTCTAATAGTAAGTTGAAGAAACTTACTAAAATCCAAGCTTTCTTTGATTTTGTCTTTCTTTTCACAAGCTTCCTTTTTGTTTCTTCAATGGAGTTTGTCTTTGTAAAGTGTATTAGGTTATCAATAAAATGAAATGAAAAACAATATATACTTGTAACATATTTGCCTTGGCCGAAAATCACTAAAGCAAATACAAGTTTATTAATTTCATTTTCATTTCACTTTAATTTAGTCAACTTGATTAAATATCCAAAAAGCACTTTATTAGATATTTTAATTAAGTCAACAAAGGCAACTAATATCATTTATATCAAATATCCTAATGTAAGATATTTATATTTTAATTAATTTAATCATTAAATAATTAAATAATCAATTAATTAATCAAATACAAATATATTAAATATATGTATAATATTTACATTAAATATTAAAAACATATATTCATTTAGGATATAAGTCAAAAATCTCATTTTGACTATTAATTAATGTGTATTTAAATTAATCAAGTATTAAATGTAAATACACAATAATTAGGTAAATGACTATCGGGTCCCTTTAGCATGTATCTTGCGTTTAACCTTTAAACGACTTTATAAATAATCAATATTATTATTAATATTGCTCTAGTGCTCTACGAGTATGTTTCATTATTGAGACTCTCTAGATTCAGGTATATCCATCACGAAATCCAATTTCGTGTACATAATCTATCCACCCGTAGATTATGACGATCACGGATAATCTCGCTGAATCATACAGGTCGAGGTCATGGCAAATGTATAATTCCTCTGTCACAAGTATCCGGATAAATCCCAAAGATATAGATGTAAACGTCAAATCTCTACGGGGATTATCCAATCGACTATTCCATTAGCAATCTCTAAAAGAATGTTTAGAACTAGCTTATAAACTTTACCACGGGCCCATGGTTTTATCTGATTGCTAATCATATGGACTACCTATGCTCTGATACACATAACTGACAGATCCTATCTTGATACACATAGGACACCCTGAGGATCTGTCTACACCCAACGAACAGGCGGAGGTCTGATCTAAATAGATAGGTGACGTGACTGCCATCTAAGTGTAGAAGATGTCTCATGTGCCCACAATGACATCTCAAGTCTAAGAATCACAAGTGCTACTCAACCCGAGAAGATTCTTATTGACGCTGGTGTACAATCCATTAAGAATCTTCGGTGAGTCGTTCAGTGTTTATCCGCTATAAACACCTACACGTCTATACTAGTCTCCAAGACTAATGGTTCATTGAGAAACCATTGGAATCATATATTCCAGTATACGACATGTACTGGTCTCAACGGTTTACTATACTGACCAAGTAGTGTAAACCTTGACCAGGAACAATATGAGAATGACAACGTCATGATACTACTCAATGTCAGTTGCGACGCTTTTGCAACAGTACCATGACTAATCATTCTAAGGTCATTACGTCTTTACCATTTAATAAGATAGATTATATTATAGAAACTGCATATATTATTCAAAATAATAATGTTTTACAGAAGTATTCAAAAGAAATACAACCGGGAATTGGCGCTCTGAGCACCAACCCCAACAAAATCTCCCACTTGCTCTAGTGCCAATATCGATTGTATCTAATACCCATCGACTCCACGTGTTTATCAAACAGCTTCGGAGGTATGGTCTTCGTCAGCGGGTCTGCTACATTATCTTCACTCGGTACCTTGCACACGACAATATCCCCTCGCGACATGATCTCTCGAATGATGTGGTACTTGCGTTCCACATGCTTCGACTTCTGATGCGTCATCAGTTCCTTTGC
>SKCR01000139.1:0-102834 GCA_019454045.1 Zanthoxylum bungeanum
TTCGATCCATGGATGGATTGAAGTAAGCATTAAGTTCTTGGAATTAACGTTTTGATGTAATCATAATGGTATATGATTTAATTCAAAAGAAAATGATTATTGTGTATATAATTCAGTTAGTGGGAGCGCACTGAAAGTGAATGTCCTAAATAATGATAATATGTCATTTCTTGGAAATGATATTCCCATAATACAGTCGGTGTGAAAGCTTGGCTTTCATGAAAATTCTCCGTAGAATTCTTGGGAGAAACAACCTTTATTCTAGGAATAAAGATCTACTGGGATAGATTTAAAGTTGTGAGTACTCTCCGAGAACTCGTACATTGAAATAAATGTACGCGACCTAGTGTCTCATACACTTTGAGCATATGGAGTCACAATCAGGCCAATCCAAGTGATAGTCATTGGATTGATGTTAAGAACATCCTTGAGTATCTTAGAGGAACTAAGGATGCGGTCTTATTCTATGGAGAAGGAGAACTTGAAGTGACTGGGTTCACTGCTGCAAGTTTCCTAATCGATAATATCGACTATACGTCGCAAAACGGTACTATACAGTTTAATAACGGAACAGTGAGATGGAAATCTTCCAAGCAAGATACTGTTGCCGAATAAACAACAAAAGTGGATTATTGCTGCAGCTGAGGCAGCAATAGAAGCCTTTTGGATTGATAATAAATCTAACTAGATTAGATATAGTTCTGTTAGCAGCTGAGCTAGGCTACATCGCAGGCTAAAGAATTAATGGTCTCATCAACGATCCAGATATATAATTCGATTATTCATCTGATCCGTTTTGATTATACATCGTGGCGATGTAATGATCGTCTAAATCGCATCTGATGATAATCATGCAAATCTGCTGACGAATGTCTTTTCCCAGTAATTTAAGTGAACTGTACATAGTTCGGGTGTAGGAAACTTGAGTGACTGGCTATTGGCCAAGTGGGAGTTGTTGGACAGTTATAACCCATAGCGTCACTATTTGTACAGATCATGGTGTTGTTGTACAAATTAACTATGTGACAAAGGAAATTGCTCTATTATCATTTGTGATTAGATCACCAAGATGTATAAATGATAGGAGGTCCTTATGATTAGTTTCTGGATTGAGATGATATGAGACAGTATCAATCCACGAAGGTTTAATCATTAAATATCCCTAGTCGTAGTATTATCGAGATTGGACATGATAATGCAGAATAGACTAGTATTACACTTGTGCGCGTTGTGAGGGCATAACGACATAGTTCTCATATATTTGGGTATATGATACTCATACAAGTGTAGTATGAGGTTGTGTTTTACCGATGGTATGGAAAACAACTTCGATCTGGATAGACCCATTGGAATTCCATTGGTAGTATTAATATGTGTCTATGGAAGTTCGAATCAGGGTAGGTGTATTTGGTCTTAACCTGAGACTTGCACCGCTAATACTTGTGACAATCAATGTACTTCGGTTTTGGTCGTCCAGGGCTTTAACAGGTTATGTGTACGCCTCTTCTGGGCATATTGAGAATCGTAGTGTATTGGGTGTTATGTCGAGATGGAAGTATCACTCCAATAATAGTGGAGATTATGATCACGTAGGATACGAAACTCGTTCTCTTATATGCTGCAGCTATCGGGATATTATGACTAGGTCGTTGTTTATCCGATTATAGAGACTAGTTGTCAGACATCTGATATGTGCTTCGTACGTGGCAGACACAATTCAGCCCAGGCCTTGCACGTGACATCTGATACTGGATCGAAATACAATACTATGTATACTACGCCTGATATAGATCATATATTCCTGTAAGGATATTTCTGGAGAATTGGGTAGGCATGGCGCTTTGCTAGAAGCCAACCTTGTCTTGTAATCGGTAAAAGCGTAGTACTAGGTACTTACGTGTTCGGATAGTCCGACGACCGGATTTACTGCCAACATATTCAGGGATCTCATGGGTCCCTTCCCGAAGATTCACCGATGATGTATGACTCCCACTTTATTAATCTGGGATTAATTAAATGAGAGAGAAAATTAATCTGGGATTAATTACGGAGATATTTTATCTGGGATAAAATATTATTAAAAGAGAGATAACAATTAATTTGGAATTAATCGATAAATTAATATATTCGATATATTAAATGAAATTGGATTTCGACGCGGAATTAAAATTAGATTTTAATTCGGGCGAACGAGTTAATTTAGAATTAATTTGTTAGGGACGTGAATAGTAATTTTGCTAGGCAAAGTTATTTATTAAATAAATTTAATTTCATCGCAACGGAAAATTCATTAATTTGGAATTAGCGAACCTGAGCCCGAGAGTATTTGCGGCGCACTCGCATTGCGAATTAAAGTGTGGCCCACAAGTCACATCAAGCGTCAAATCACTAGTCAATAAATTGATGTGATGTCTAGTCACTTTGAGTGATATGACAACTTATCATTGTGATTGATGGTGGTAGTTGGAGAGCTTTAATGCTTTTTGCCTTTTTGACTTTTTGAAATTCAAAAATTGGTATATGTTTAATTGATTTTGGAAATCAATTAACTTATACACAAAACCAACTTCATCTCTCTCTTCCTCTCCTTCTCTCTCGCCCAAGGGGCTGTATTTTCCTCTCCAAAACTTTCTGGTTTCAACGAGAATGGCAAGGAGAAGCAAGGAGGAAATTTGTGGCAAAATTCCCGGAGTGCTAGCATGCTTTCGGAGTCTTGCGAAGGTGATAGGGAACCGCACTTGGGAACTTGGAATCATCATACAAAGCTGGAGCTTGATGAAGGACCATGACCGAAATTTCTTAGAGGACAGAAATGCTCACTGCCGAGAGCCTTGGAGGGTTTCAAAGGGCATAAAAAGTTTTTGTTCTTCACCGCATCGCCTCAACCGATCGAGATGTAAGTATTCCGTAACTTCTTCGATATATTCGCATGTTTATTTCATTACTTTATTCGATCTCGGGACTTAGAGAAACCCAACAAAGTTGATACGAACCTATGAGGGAGTTCGGCCCTAACGCGGTACGTGCGTTGTTTGGTGAATTTACGCAGGATGTTGTCGAACAGGTTATGCTTCAAAATGCACATGTCATAGAAAAATTCGTATCAACTAGCAACTCACATTACGAAAACATGGCCAAACATCTAAGCTCGATAAATGAATTAATGGCAAAATGTGTGAACGGCGGGACGGCACTGCCGTGGACCGCGCCCCTCCCTGCACCAAGCAGTTAGGAGGCTGGCCTTAGTAATGTTCCTGCGCAAGGGACCAACATCCCTACGGTTCTCATGGGAGGAATAAGTCCTGGGGCAACGGCCCACAATTAGGGCCAAATATGCACCAAGGGCCAAGCATGACACAACATGAAGTGGTGTTGCCTCAAGGCATCCAGGCTTCTCAGGGGCAGAATCACGATTATGTCCCACTTTTGAGAGGACCGCAGCCGCGGCCCATAGCCGTGACATTAATGGCAACGATATATAATTGAACAAATGACCGAGATCCTTCAAGACCAATTCGATCTAGGCATACGGCCAATTCGGTCAAGATATCGGAATTCGTATCATGATTGGATTGATGTGGCTTATCTGTGGCCTCGAAACTACAAGATACCAGATTTTTCCCTATTTACGGGGTCTGGGGAGGTTTTACTATGGAACACATAGGGCGATTTACACTTCAGTTTCATGTTTATTTATGCAGGTATTAGAGAACACACAAAAACCCGCGCAGCCAAATTCTGACCAGTAGGAGCCTGATCCAACTTCATGCGTGGTAATGTTGTTTCTCACTTCTTGTTTCTTTATGTTTATCTTACATTGAGAAAAATATAAGTTTTAAGTTTGGGGGGGTGCATGTAGTGATAGTTCCTGTTATTTATTAAATTTTTTTTATGTCATTGGTAGTAAAACATAAGTCTAATGATGAATTATGTTTGCTTTCGATGAAATCTTAGAAATGATAAGTGTCCAATTTACTTTTATCTGATTCATTGAGTAGGTGATCTAGGTTAGACTTATAAGCACTTAATAATATGTTTTTTATAGTAAGAACCTAGGTAGTTGGCAAAGTGACTAGTTGGAGAAATTGCTTGCCGATGAATGACCGTTTACTTAGATATTTATCTCGATTTGCTAGTGTTATGATGTATGGTATGGTTAAAAAAAAAAAAAATTGATTGAAAAGAATGAAAACATGAGAAAAGAATGAAAAAAGTTAAACCACTTATAAACGATAAGCCTGAAGCTACCCATGGGCGAGTGTTAGGACCACTATGAGGAGAAATGATACCTTAAAGGGTAGGTGTGTGTTGAAAAAATGAAAAAAGGAAAAAGAAAAAAATATCATATCATACTGAGCAAATAAAGGAAATTACATAGTACTTTTGAGATATCTAGGTTGGTTTGACCATCGGATCTCAATTTTTAAGACGAAATCATTGAGTTGGCTTATTTAAGAGTCGAGCTGTGAATGAACCTTTACACACACACACTGTGAGTCTGGCTTATATGATTTATTCAAGAACTTGGATTTTAGTTGTATTGAGTACTTTGAAGGTTCTTTGATTTCATTGGTATGTAGTATTTGAGGACAATATTATGTGTAACTATCAGGACTATTTTATTATTTTATTATTTTTATATTTTTGCATGATTGTTTGTGAATGACGTTTATGGGTGTCGTCGCAGTAAGCCCGCATAAGACTATAACTTGTCCACTAGGGTCGTCTAGAGTTTAAAGGCTTGTTGCATACGCTAAATGCAATCGTGATACCTACTAAAGTGGCCTAGTTAATTTTGTTAAATTTTGTTTGTTTATTTTTATTTAGTCTTTTGCTCGGGACTAGCAAAATCTTAAGTTTGGGGGTGTTTGATAAGTGCGGTTTATACCCACTTATTCATGCATTTTTAGCTTACTATTTTGTTAGGTTCGTATCATTTAATGTATTTTATAGTTTCTTTTATGTTTTATTGATAGAAAGCATTGGAACATGGATCTTGGGGCAAATGGACTTGTTTTGGGATCTTACAGTCGCATTAGAAGCACACGGGAAAGCAGAATATGCGAAAAATCACAACCTGAATTTTGGCTTGGCATCGCGATGCCCATTGTAGTATCACGATGCCCAGACAATACTCCATACTTGTATCCCGAGAGTTGGGCATCACGACGCTGTGGCAGACTTCCTGAAACATCAAATTTCAGTATTCTACAGACAAAAGGACTCCAGGACTTCCTATAAATACATAAGCACTTTCAAAACCCTAAGGAGGAGGCTAATACATAACTTAAGACTCAAAACACATATTTTTAGAGAGATCCAAAAAGAAAGATTGAAGAGTGACAAGATGAGACGAAGACGATGACGTCCGAAGGCGAAGGGATTCGATTCGGGTTAATCTTCTAATTTTTCTTTAACTCTAATGATTTCTATTAGATTCATGACCCTATTTTCATTGTTATTATCTTTGGTCATGAAATAACTCTATTATTCTAAGGGATGATATAGCCAATACTTGAACCTATGTATTGTCTGCCAATTTGATTGTTATAAAGTTATAATTCAGTTTTTATTTTATTCTCTTGCGTTTAGTACTTCTTGTTTATTGGCCACAAATGGAGATGATGAATGTTTAGAATCTATCGCTCAGGAGAGAGAGGTTTGAATAGAATCTAGAGAATATAACCTAAGAGTTTTATAGAGTTCGGGAGAATCTATAATTCATTTGAAGTCGTTAACAAAGAATCACAAATCATAATGAGTTGTTAATTATTAGATTTTTATAGGGATATCGAAGTCTGTAATTAATAATTCTTTCACTATTGCTTCGGAGAGGGAGTGGAATACTTTAGGATTATTGACTTATAACCAACGCAACTGAATAAGGATTGAATGGCATGAAAAATACTTATGGGTTTAACTAAGTGAAATAAGACTCTATAATCTACCTCTTCTTGGATTATCCTTATCAAATGTTTTACTATCTTGTTTAGTTAGTTTTTAATCTAAATTTTGTTGTTTTCTTAATAAAGTTAGGATTATCAATTATAGTACTTAGTGTGAGTTGAATACAATCCTTGCGGGTTCAACACTCTTTCACTTACCTTTACTAAAACTTGACAACGTACATTTGTGATACGATACAAATATCACAACAACGACACAATCTCTCGAATTATATGGTACTTTTGTTCCACATGCTTTGACTTTTGATGTGCCATGGGTTTCTTTGCTTTTGCAACAACTCTGGTATTATCACAGTTCAAGGGAATCATATTCTCAATGCTTGGGACAACTCCCAATTATGTGACAAATTTCTTAAACCAGACAGCTTCTTTTGTAGCCTTAGATGCTGCAATATATTCTGCCTCAGTGGTGCGATCGACTATCGAACCCTTTTGGAACTTTTCTAACTGACAGTAGTGCCGTTAAGGGTAAATAAAAATCCCGATGTAGACTTTCTATCATTCGAATTCGATTAGAAATCAAAATCCGTATACCCATTAACTTGCAGTTTTCCTTCTCCATAAATCAAAAACTTATCCTTACTACCCTTAAGATACTTCAGGATATGTTTAACGGGCATCCAATGGTCGTTACCCGGATTCGATTGATATCCACTGGTTACGGTAACCGAATGACTAATATCAGGTTGCGTACACAATATGACATACATAATGCTACCCCAACATGAAGCATAAGGTAGATTAGATATTCTAATATTCTCATCTTCAGTTTACAGACACATTTTCTTCGAAATATGTACACCATTTTAGAAAGGTATATTAACTGTCTTACAGTTGCTGAAATTATACCTTTTTAAGATCTTATCTATGTACGTAGACTGAGACAATCAAATAAGCTTATTCTCTCCATCTCTATAGAGTTTTATGCCCAAGACATAATAAGCTTCACCCAAGTCTTTCATAGAGAAGTTTTTACAGAGATAAGCTTTCACGCCTTGCATCATCCCGATATTATTCCCAATGATCAGGATGTCATCCAAAAGAGTACCAAAAACACCATACTCCCACTGACCTTTTTATACACAAAGATTCATTTGTATTCTTGAGGAGACAAGAAAATCTAATAACCTCATCGAATAAAATATTCCAACGTCATGAAGCTTGTTTAAGTCCATAAATGGACTTCTTAAGCTTACAAACAAAACCCAAGTCTTGGCTGGACGCAAAACCCTCTAGCTGTTCCATATACATTTCTTCATCAAGAAATCCATTCAATAATGTCGTTTTGACATCCATTTTCCAAATCTCGTAGTCATGGTAGGCAACTATAGCTAATAAAAAAATCGTAATGGTGAAAACGTTTCATCATAGTCGACATCAAGTCGCTCTGTGTAACCTTTTGCAACCATTCGGACCTTGAAAGTTTCTACACTTCCATCAAGCCCTCTCTTTCTTTTATAAACCTATTTACAACCGATAGGAACGATTCCTTCCGGAAGAGGAACCAAGTCCCAGACTTGCTTCTAATACATTGAGTCTAACTCTAATTTCATGGCTTCCAACCGTTTCACGGAATCGATGTCTAACATCGCTTATTTGTAAGTCCTCGGGTCAGTCTCTGTTGGGAAGCGGCCGCGAGTGCGCAGCGGAAAATCAAGAAGAAATTATGATACCGCTATCCTTTTGGCCAAACCCATTTGTTTTGATTATTCTACAAGCCTAGGCATGTTACTATATATTCTAAGCATAAAACACATAAAACATGCAAAGAACATAAACCTAAACATGCTAACTATCATAAGAACTCTAATTAAAATAAAGAAAAAAAAAGATTTACTTGAACCGAAGACTCCTCCAGTCCTCCCTCCAATATACAAGCTTTTCTTGAACTCAACAAGCTCTTCCACGTTCCAAAGAGCCACCCAAGTGTGTGGCCTCAAAAGATGCACACACCAAAGCCAAAACTCAACGGCAAGACTACGCCTTGAGTGCACGGGTATTTTGCCCTTGGTGCTAGCCTAGGAAAATACCTCAAAACTTTTAACTCGAGGTTCCTCTAGTCAATTAGACTTAAGGATCCTCAAAATCAGTGACTTACTCTTAAACTTTAGAGTTGCTCACTTATATAAACCCAAGATATGAAATGTTTGGTGCAAAAATTTGTAAAGAATTCTTTGGGTTTATATAGGTTCTCTAAAGACAACAAATTAATTAAGAATCCGATGTGGGATAAATGCTAATTTAATCTTAGCCATTGGATCTTAATTTAGTGGTTTAATGAGATTTTAAAACCCTAATTAGAGTTTGGGCCGAATTGGAATTCAAAACAAATAACAAATTTTTTTTACTATTCACGTTTTTTTATTATTCCTATTCCCAAAGTGCCCCTATCGTCATTCACCAATCCCTAAGCCACTATGGAACCTCATAAATGATCTGTTCAATAATTAAATACATTGAACCATTTATGAACAATTCCTACAGCAATCATATATGCTGTTAAATTTATATTGTACACTGTTAACCATTGATTTCGACTTTGTTGTGTGTGACCTTTTGGGTTCCCCTCAAGTTGGACATGAAATGAATCGTGATAATTTAATCGAACATAAATCATCTTCCGATCAGATGGTCGTTCGATTTCAATGACCAAGGTTGACATCTAGCAACATGCCAAGGCCTCCAAATGAGAAGGAAATAAATATACCCATTATGAATGCGATTTACATATGATACGGTCCCTCGCCTCACTGTATCCCCACCGTTTGACCTAGGGTATGGAAAATGTCTACCCATATAGTCAAATGTATGATGTTGATAGTGTCATGAATCGTGCTAACCCTAGAATCTCACATGATTCTTCCGTTGCAGCCACAGTCTCAAGCACTGATCACACATATAAACCCGCGAACTGAATACTACTCTTATAAGAAAATATTATCTGAGAGAGTGGCGATTCTCTGTTATATCTTTACAAACTTCATGTGTTTCAACAAATGACCCAATCATACCCTTATGACCGGATCTTTTGAACCGGGGAAGGAGAATGTCAAAGTTATATGATCCACACATAAGATTGTAAAGACCTCAAGTCTAAGGACTAGTCATACAATCGATACATGAAAGTTCTCACGGACACATGGGATAAACACTCCATTTGAAAACTTTCGGCGGTCAGTTCAATGTACACGAGCAACTCATGCATCCATGTGATACACCAAGCGGACTGATCTCCGCTAGTAGCCTATGAGATCGGCTACCCCACTTAAGGGCAGATCATATCATTATGCTAGTCTCTCCACTTTGTGAACGCCCAGATTATTCACAAATCTATGACTATGAACAGTTAAGTGTAATGATTCTCATAAGGCGTGGAAGCCATCATCTTATTACTCCAAGGTCTTTATTACAGTGTTTGATGATTCATATAAGTTATGTAAGACACGTATAATAATATTGCCATTTTATTAATTAATGAAAATATTACAAATACATGTACATATAGCCCGTCCACAAGTTGGGTATAGGGCATATCCCTAACAATCTCCCACTTGCACTATAGCAAACTAGTATGAATCTGGACACCATACTCTCTGGTGTGCCTATCATGCTTTTTTTGAGTCAGCCCTTTAGTTAGAGAATCTGTAAGATTATCTTCTGTGGGTATTTTCTCTATAATAACTTCTTTTCTCTCAACAATCTCCCTGATGAGATGAAATCGCCTGAGTACATGCTTGGATTTCTGGTGGGACCTTGGTTCCTTTGATTGAGCAATGGCGCCCGTGTTGTCACAGTACATCGTGACGCCATTCTTTATTGAGGGAAGCACTTCCAGCTCCATGATGAACTTCTTTATCCAAAATGCTTCTTTAGCTGCCTTAGATACTGCAATATACTCGGCTTCACTGGTGAAATCCGCTGTAGTTGACTGCTTTGAGCTTTTCTAACAGACAGCTCCGCCATTCAAAGTAAACAGATTTCCTGTTTTCGATATATTGTCATCCCTATCGGTCTGAAAGCTCGCATCACAGTAACCAATGACTTTCATCTCATAACAATCTTTGTATTTCAAGAACACATCCTTAGTTCTTCTCAGATACTTGAGGATTGTTTTGACAGCTGCCCAGTGTTGCTCACCAGGATTTGTCTGATACCTGCTCGTTATACTAAGAGTATAAGAGACATCATGTCTTGTACATAGCATGGCGTACATGATCGATCCTATTGCTGAAGCATAAGGGATCCTACTCATACGCTCTCTATCTGAAAGAGTATGTAGACATTGCTCCTTAGATAATTTGATTCCATGACAAGTAGGTAAATTACCTCTTTTGGAATCTTCCATTTTGAATCTTTTCAAAACTTTATCTATGTATGTAGATTGAGAAAGTCCTAACAACCTCTTAGATCTATTACGGTAGATCTTAATGTCGAGGATGTAGGCTGATTCTCCCAAATCTTTCATGGAGAAATTCTGAGATAACCATTGCTTAGTGGCTTGTATCATGGGAATATCATTCCCGATGATTAATGTGTCATCGACATATAATACAAGAAATATAAAAGCATTCCCACTACTTTTCCTGTAAACACAAAGCTCGTCTACATTTTTGATGAAGTCAAATTCTTTGATTGTCTCATCAAATCGTATATTCCAACTTCTTGAGTCCATAAATGGATCGTTTAAGCTTCCATACTTTATTATGATCATCCTTAGATGCAAACCCCTCAGGTTGTGTCATATAGACTTCCTCTACGAGGTTCCCATTAAGGAAAGCTGTTTTGACATCCATATGCCAAATCTCATAATCAAAGTGTGCAGCCAGTGCCAGTAAAATTCGAATGGACTTTATCATTCAACATGAGAGAAGGTTTCGTCATAGTCAATTCCTTGGATTTGTCTATAACCTTTCGCCACTAACCTAGCCTTATAGGTTTGGATGTTGCCTTCTGCATCAGTTTTACGCTTGTAAATCCACTAGTAGCCTATAGGTTTTATCTCTTCAGGTGCATCCACCAAGTCCCAGACTTGATTCTGATACATAGAGTCTATTTCGGATTTCATGGCCTCAAGCCACTTGACTGAATCAATGTCACACATTACTTCGTCATAACTGGTGGGATCATCATTATCAATGACCTGATCATGTTCCTCATCAATATGGAAACCATATTTTTCAGGCTCATGTCTTTCCCTACCATACCTTCTAAGTTCATAACCTTGAGGTTGTTCCGTCGCTGTCTTTTTGAAGGGCCTGGGGTTTAGTTCTATGTTAGTTTGTTCTTCTCGTACCTCATCGAGGTCAAGTCTACTCCCACTATATTTCTTGAGAAGGAATTCATTCTCTAGAAGTTTAGCATTTCATGAGACAAATGTTCTTTGTTCATTTTGGACGTAGAACACGTATGCTCTTGAGTTCAAGGCATATCCTACAAACTTACATTTAATTGCCCTATCATTCAATTTGTTAGTTTGTGTGAGCTTAACATATGCGTCACATCCCCAAACTCTTAGATAACTAAGACTAGGAGATTTCCCAGACCATAACTCATATGGTGTTTGACAAATAGTCTTGGAAGCAACTTGGTTTAGTAGTAGTGTTGCAGTTTCTAAAACAAGATCCCAAAATGAAAGAGGTAGATCCTGTTGGACAATTATGACCCATAGCATCACTATTTGTACACAACATGGTGTATTTGTACAAATTATCCATGTGACAAAGGAAATTGCTCTTTCATCATTTGTAATTAGATTACTGGGATATATAAATGATAAAAGTCCTTATTATTAGTTCTGGATTAATAAGATATGAGACAATATTAATCCACTAAGGTTTAATCATTAAAACATCCCTAGTTAGAGTATTATCGAGATTGGACATCGATAATGCGGAATAGACTAGTATTACACTTGTGCGTGTTATGGGAGCATAACAACATAGTTCTCATATATTTGGGTATTGGATACTAATGCAAGTGTAATAGGAGGTTGTGTTTACCGATGGTACGGAGACAGCTTCGCTTTGGATAGACCCCTCGGAATTCCATTGGTAGTATGACTATATGTCTATGGAAGTCTGAATCAGGTTAGATGTATTTGGTCTTAACCTGAGACTTGCACCGCTAATACTTGCGACAATCAATATACTTTGGTTTTGGTCATCCAGGGCTTTAATAAGTTCTGTGTACGCCACTTCTGGGTATATTGAGAATCGTAGTGTATTGGGTGTGATGTCAAGATGGAAGTATCACTCCAGTCATAGTGGAGATGATGATCACGTAGGATACAGAACTGGTGCCCTTATATGCTGCAACTATCGGGATAATATGACAAGGTCATAGTTATCCGATTATAGAGACTAGTTACCAGAGATCCGATATGTGCTTCGTACGGGGTAGCCACAATTCCAGCCCCAGGCCTAGCATGTGACATTCGATACTGGATCGCAATACGCAATACTACGTATACTACGCCTAATATAGATTACATATTCCTTCAAGGATATTTCTGGAGAATTGGGTAGGCACGGTGCTTTGCTAGAAGCCAACCATGTCTTGTAAATAGGTAAAAACGTAGTACTAGGTACGTACGTGTTCGGATAGTCCAACGACCGGATTTACTGCCAACATATCTGGGGATCTCATGGGTCGCTTCCCGAAGATTCACCGATGATGTATGACTCAGATATAATTAATCTAGGATTATTTATTGAAGAGAGAAAATTAATCTAGGATTAATTTTGGAGATATTTTATCTGGGATAAAATACTATTTAAAGAGATAGAACAATTAATTTGGAATTAATCGATAAATTAATATATTCGATATATTAAACGAAATTGGATTTCTTTGCGGAATTAAAATTAGATTTTAATTCGGGCGAACAAGTTAATTTAGAATTAATTCGCTAGCGACGTGAATAGTAATTTTGCTAGGCATAATTATTTAATTAAATTTGATTTAATTAGGTCGCAACGGAAAATTCGTTAATTCAGAATTAGCGAACGCGAGCCCGGGAGTGTTTGTGGGCCCACTCACATTTCGAATCAAGTGGGGCCCACAAGTCACATCACACGTCACATCATTAGTCATTCTTGTGATGTAAGTCACATCAACTTTGAGTGATGTGATGCATGTCACTTTTTTGAATTTGCAATATTCGTTTAATTACTTGACATACGCGCTCATTCAAATATCATTCGTCATATATATTAAATGTTAGTTGGACTAATATTTAAACGTTGTTTAAAACAGTTGGACTGTATTCAAACAAATTAAAAGTATAATTGATTAATATAGTTGGACTATAATAATGATTATATTTAATAGTACCTAAATCGTTGATTAAATAGTTGGACTATTAAAATCAAGATAAAATTGAAAGATTGACATTTAAAACATAATCCTAGGGAAAATGTATTTAAATGGTTTAATTTTCAAATTGGGAATAAATTTCAGGATAGTCCTGAAATCTAATAAGTTACTTTATTTGATAAAATAACATATTAGGCCTAAGCCCGGAGTTAAGCAAATAGTAGAGCATAATCTTTGGAAGATTTATGTGATGATAACTTTAGTGCTTAATCCATTAAGCTTGTCGCAGTAGACTCCTTAATTTCTTTGTCAGAACTAAGGGTTAGATCCTTAAAGTATGATAATGAAATTGAAGGATCTTCATAAATCTATACTTAGATTTTACAAGTACTAAAATTGCAATAATAACTCTTGGAGAGTTAATGACTATTCTCAAGGAGACAAAGTCAAACTTTGCAATAAGGCAAGTAGCGCAAGGCGCACCTTACTTCGATATTCTAGAAACCCGAGGCTTGGCCAAAGGCTTTTGGAATGTGAAAAGGGCAAAGGTAAAATCATTATAATCTTCTGGGAAGATAAATGACATATCCTAAAATGTCTGCCTAAAATTGTGGCAAACGGGATCGCGGAAGCGTGACTGCCGTTTGGACAAGGCAGACATGAAGGAATTGAAGCCGGGGCAAGGCTCTGACTTCAAATATGTTTGTCATAATTATGTTCACTACTAGTATTAAAATTGGATTTTATATACTTAGTGTGATACATAAATATATGTACTGATGTTCAGAATCTGCTATGAGAAAGATACCGACTTCAGTTGAGATTTATCTGCGAATTGGAAACGGGACGAAAGTCGCTATTTTAACCGTAGATACCTAAGTTTAGGAACTACCCTCGGGTTTGTACCAAAATTTGGAAACTGTTAAAATGTAACTAGTTTGACGAGAGACGTTATCTCCATATCAGTGTTTAACCCGTTACGGGTGAACCTTTATAGCCTAGAACACTAAAGTGTTTTATTATATAAATATGATATTGAGATAAACACATTAGATGTGAATAACAGAATTTATATTTTGAATATAAATAAATCTCAAATATATAACATGACAAACAAATAGCTCAAAATGATTTGATCAGAAGAAACTAATAAGTGGCATTGTTGTCTTGGACACAATTAAACAAGAATCGTATATCCACACTTTCGAAGAGTGGGTACTAGGACTAATTTGATTCCAATCAAATAAAGTCTACGAATCTAATTTATTAGGCCAAATGCCTAAAACAATATTTACTTGGTAAAAGTGTAAATGCCACCGATCTGTTAGCCCTAGTTCATAGTGAAGCAAGTGGGCCCATGTTTAGCTAGGCTAGAGATGTATATGGATATTTCGTGACCTATATGGATGTGGCATCGCGTTATGGTTATGTGTCTCTTTTGAAACACAAATCAGAAACTTTTAAGTTTCGACACGAAAATAGACAAACAGATCGGCTGAAGTATTAAACTGTCACGGTAAGACCGTAATGGAAAATAATTAGGCAATAAGTTTCTAATATACTTGAAAGAGTAAAATATTATTTCAAAGAGGACTCCTCCTGGAACACGTCATCCTGACGGTGTGTCCGAACCAGAGTAACCGAATCTTGTTGGATATGATAAGGTTAATCATGAGTCGCTCTGATCTACCATTTCCTTCAACGGATAAGCTTTAAACAGTGCAAGAACTTATTTAGAATAAGGTTCCATAATAATCTGTTTGACAGACTTCATATTAGATATGAATAGGAAAGAAATCGGGTTTCTCATTCCTGAAGATTTGGGTATGCTAGGCATATGTTTGGATGATACCAAACTACAACCCAAATCAGATAAGTGTCTAATTATAGGTTATCCTAGGGATACCAAAGTATAGTACTTATACAACTCACAAGAGATCAATTTAATTGTTGCTCGCCATGCGGTTTTCCTAAGAGGAATGCCGATATGCAGTGGTAAGTGGGAGGATAGTAAAACTCGATGAAAATCGGAGTGATACTGTTCCAGGCACCGATTCCTTAATGGAACACAAATAGTTCATCAAGGATGAAACTATACTAGTAATCTTTGAATACACAAGAACCACGTAAGTCGGAGAGAATCAGAAAACAACCTGGGGTATGGGTTTCTGATCTCATCTCATAAAGATGTTAATCTTATTGAGGTATACCAACTGACTACGTATGAGGAAGTGATACAAGGTATCGACTCCCTAATTATGGCAAAGTGCCATGAGTCCGAAATGGATTCCATGTATATCAACAAGTTTGGACACTAGTTGATGTACCGCAAGGCATTGTGCCTATTGGTACTATATAAGTCTTCAAGGAAGACATACATGGATGGCGACATACATGGATGGTACCATACCAACGTGTAAAGCTAGGCTTTTAGCGGAAAGGTATCGTTATCAACATTGTGTTGATTACGATTCAACCTTTTACCTGTTTCCATGGTAAATCCATTTGGATAATGCTTGCTGATGCTGCATGTTTCATTTATGAAATATGTCAGCTGAACGGGAAAATTGCTTTCCTTAAAAAGTAACCTTTTGGAGGATGTTTACAACATCCTGTCAGTTTTGTCGTACCATAACAAGCAAACAAGGTTTGCAAGTTATTCGATCCATGTTTGGATTGTAGCAAGCATTAGGTTCTTGGAATTATCGTTTTGATGTCATCATAATCGTATATGATTTAATTCAACACGCATATGACTCTTGTGTATATAAGGAGGTTAGTGGGAGCGCACTGACAGTAAATGTCCTATACAATAATGATTATATATGTCATTTCTTGGAAATGATATTCCCATAATAAAATCGATGAAAGCTTGACTTTCATAAATACTCTTCGAGAAATCGTACATTGAAAAATGTACGTAACTTTGTGTCTCATACGCTTTGAGCATATGGATTCACGAACAGGCCAATCCTAGTGATAGTCACTGGATTGATATTAAGAACATCTGTTAGTATCTTAGAGAACTAATGATGCTTTCTAAAACTATGGAGTTGGAGAACTTGAAGTGACTGGGATCACTGTAGCAAGTTTCCTAACCGGAAAAATGACTATAAGTCACTAAACGGTACTATACAGTTTGAATAACAGAACAGTGAGCTGGAAATCTTCCAAGCAATAGAAGCCATATGGGTCAATAATAAATTTAATTAGATTAGATATAATTATGTTAGTGGCTGAGCTAGGCGTCAGCGCAGGCTAAAGAATTAATGGTCTCATCAATGATCCAGATATATACTTCAACTATTCATCTGATTCGTTCATATCATACATCGTGGCAATGTGATGATCGTATCAATCGCATCAGACGATAGTCATGCAAATCCGCTGACGAAAGTCTTTTCTCTGTAATTTGAGCCAACCGTACATAGTTCGGGTGTAAGACACTCGAGTGACTGGCTATAAGCCAAGTGGGAGATTGTTGGACAATTATTCCCATAGCATCACTATTTGTACAGATCATGGTGTTGTTGTACAAATTAACTATGTGACAAAGGAGATTGCTCTCTTATCATTTGTGATTAGATCACTAAGATATATAAATGATAGGAGGTCCCTATGATTTGTTCCTGGATTGAGAATGATATGAGACAGTATCAGTCCACGAAGGATAAATCATCAAATATCCCTAGTCAGATTATTATCGAGATTGGACATCGATAAATACGTAAAAGACTAGTATTACATTTGTGCGCGTTGTGAGGGCATAACGACATAGTTCTCATATATTTGGGTATAGGATACTCATGCAAGTGTAATAGGAGGTTGTGTTTTACCGATGGTACGGGAAACAGCTTCGCTCTGGATAGACCCCCTCAGAATTCCTTTGGTAGTATGACTATGTGTCTATGGAAGTCTGAAATCAGGGTAGGTGTATTTGGTCTTAACCTGAGACTTGCATTGCTAATACTTGGACAATCGATATACTGTGGTTTTGGTCATCCAGGGCTTTAACCGGTTTCTGTGTGCGCCTCTTCTGGGTATATCGAGAATCGTAGTGTGTTGGGTGTGATGTCAAGATGGAAGTATCACTCCAGTCATAATGGAGATGATGGTCACGTAGGATACGGGACTGGTTCTCTTAAGTACTGCAGTCATTGGGATAAAATGACAAGGTCATGTTTATCCGATTATAGAGACTAGTTACCAGACATCCGACATGCGCTTCGTACGGGGCAGACACAATTCCAGCCCTAGGCCTAGCACATGATCATCCGATACTGGATCGACATACACTATACTACGTATATTATGCCTGATATAGATCGCTTATTCCTGTAAGCATGTTTCTGGAGAATTGGGTAGGCATGGCGCTTTACTAGAAGCCAACCTTGTCTTGTAAATCGGTATAAACGTAGTACTAGGTACTTACGTGTTCGGATAGTCCGATGACCGAATTTAATGCCATCATATCCGGGGATCTCATGGGTCGCTTCCCGAAGATTCACCGATGACGTATGACTCGCACTTTTATTAATCTGGGATTAATTTAATGAAAGAGAAAATTAATCTGGGATTAATTATGGAGATATTTTATCTGGGACAAAATATCATTAAGAGAGAGAAAACGATTAATTTGGAATTAATCGATAAATTAATATATTCGATATATTAAACGAAATTGGATTTCGACGCGGAATTAAAATTAGATTTTAATTCGGGCGAACGAGTTAATTTAGAATTAATTCGTTCGCGACGTGAATAGTGATTTTGCTAGGCATAATCATTTAATTGCGTCGCGACGGAAAATTCGTTAATTTAGAATTAGCGAACCCGAGCCCGTGATTGTTTGCGAGCGCATTCGCATTTCAAATTCGAGTGCGGCACTTAAGTCAATTCAAGCCTCAAATCACTAGTCACATCAAGCGTCAAATCACATGTCACTTTGAGTGATGTGATATTTGATTGATTTATGTGATTTAATGAGTGATGTGACTTGATGGAAGTGGTTGGCATTTATGGCTTTAATTGTTTGACTTTTAAAAGCCAAAATGGTATATATGATTTTTGGAAAATCAATTATATATAGACAACACTTTTATTTCTCTCTCTCTTTCACGATTTGGAGCCAAAAACCTTCTTCTCTCTCACACGGTTTTGCACCTTCTGTTTCTCTTCTATTTTCTGTCAAGAAATGCCGAGAAAGTGAAGGCAAACCAGTGGTGATTTTGTGGCAAAATCATCAAGGGCTAGCACTCAAATGAGTTCATACAAAGGTGATAGGGAACTCACTACATGAGCAAGGAATCAACACAAGCTTGGAGCTTGCATGGAGGACCACACATGGCCGAATCTTGGAGATCCATTACAGCCCACTACCGAGCTTGGAGGAGGCAGAAAACGACTTCTTTTGTTGTCCAACGCGTCGCTCAACCGATCGATGTGAGTATTCCGCAACTCCCTCGTTGTATTCGCACTTGTTTCATGTTTGTTTAATGATCTTGGGAAGAATAGAAAACTCCAACACTTTAGTGTTCTAGAATATAAAGGTATATCCGCAACGGATTAAACCCTGATATAGAGATAATGTATCTAGTCAAACTAGTTACATTGTAACAGTTTCCTAATTTAAGTACATACCCGAAGGGTAGTTCCTAAACTTAGGTATCTACGGTTAAAACAGCGACTTACGTCTTGTTTCCTATTCGTAGATTAATCTCAACTGAAGTCAGTATCCTGCTCATAGCAGTTCTGCACATCAGTACATATTTATGTATTGCACTAAGTATCTAAAATCCAATTTTAATACTAGTATTGAACATGTTTATGACAAACATATTTGAAGCCGGAGCCTTGCACCGTCTTCAATTTCTTCATGTCTGCCTTGTCCATACGGCAGTCACGCTTCTGTGTCCCTGTTTGCCATAATTTAGGCAGACATTTTGTGATATGTCATTTGTCTTCCCAGAAGATTATAATGATTTTGCCTTTTGCCCTTTCCCACACCCCAAAAGCCTTTGGCCAAGCCTTGGCCTTCTGAAATGTCGAAGTAAGATGCGCCTTGCGCTTCTTGCCTTATTGTAAACTTTGGCTTTTACTCCTTGAGTATAGCCATTAACTCTCCAAGAGCTTACTATTGCAATTTATAGTACTTCTAAGATCTAAGAATAGATCTATGAAGATCCTTCAATTTCATTATCATACTTTAAGGATCTAATCCTTAGTTCTGATTAAGAAATTAAGGAGTCTATTTGGCAAGCATAATGGATTAAGCACTAAAGTTATCATCACATGAATCTTCAAAATATCATGTTCTACTATTTGCTCAACTTCGGGCTTAGGCATAAGATGTTATTTTATCAAATAAAGTAACTTCTTAGTTTCCAGGACTATCCTGAATTTTCTTCCCAATTTAAAAATTAAAGTCGTTTAAAACATTTTACACCCAGGATTATCTTTTAAACACTAATCTTTCAATTATCTTGATTCTAATAGTCCAACTATTTAATCAACGATTTTAGGTACTATTTATTATAATGATTACTATAGTCTAACTATATAATCAACTATAATTTAATAGGTTAATTCAATTATATTGATTACTATAATCTAATTATAAAATCAACTATTATCTGAAATAGTTTGAATACAGTCCAACTGTTTATTTAAAACAACTATTAATTATTAGTCCAACTAATAAATAATACATTTGACGTAATATTTGAAATGAGCGTGTATGGCAAGTTACTAAACGAATATTGCAAATTTAATACTTGCCTCCCACTATTTTTCGGCGAGCCTCTAACCCTCTGTTGAGTACTCGGGAAACCGTGTTTCCTAGTGGGCTAGGATCCCGTTAAATGTCACACAATCTTGACTTTGGCCAACAAATTGTATGATAATTAACTAGGTAGATCTCTAAGATCAATTGGATCCCATCCAATTCCTAGATCCAGTAGGTGGACATCCAAGTTCGAAACATATATCTTATATATGCCAATATATCCAATATATGCCTAGAAACCAATTTAGGCCCAATTAAAGTTAAAGGTCCATTAGTTATAATTGGACTTTATGGATATGGTTTTGGGCCCAATTGGATCCAACCAATTTGCCTAAACCAATCTTGGTACAACCAAGCCCATTAAAGCCCAATAACAACTTTACAAGCCCAAATCCAATTTAAGCCCAACATAATTAAATTACAAAAATTCCAAATTTCACAATTTAATTACTCAAAGTGTAAGCCATGATTAATTACCCAAATTAACATTTCCAAAACATCAATTAGCCTAATTAAATATGCTTATCAACAATAATTAGTGTCCAACACAATTGATCAAAAATCAAACCCATTTTCCATGATTCATGTCTCGGCAATGTGAGGTTAATTTATGTCCTATTTGGTTTCAATCCAATTAAATCCACAATCAACATTAAATCAACATTTCCAATCATTTCAAGTCATCCAATGATCAACGAAACAAAAAATACCAAGACATTTAGGGTTCTATACCTCTCGGCCAAGGCAACATTTTGGGCAAAAAATTATCCAATCAAATTTTCATGAAATTGATCCAATCAAACTTCAATAAAACATCATTTAAACATACTCTATCAAGTAATTTTATTAAATCATGCTCAAATACAATTTACCCAATTTTAACCATAAATTCAAGTTTCATACTTTAACTCGCTCTGATACCATTGTTGGGTTTCTCTAAGTCCCGAGGATCGAATAAAGCAATGAAATAAACATGTGAATACATCGAAGAAGTTGCAGAATACTTACATCGATCGGTTGAGGCGATGCGGTGAAAAACAAAAACTTTTTATGCCCTTTGAAACCCTCCAAGGCTCTCGGTAGTGAGCATTTCTGTCCTCCAAGAAATTTCGGTCATGGTCCTTCATCAAGCTCCAAGCTTTGTTTGATGATTCCAAGCTCAAAAGTACGGTTCCCTATCACCTTCGCAAGACTCCGAAAGCGTGCTAGCACTCCGGAAATTTTGCCACAAAATTTCCTTGCTTCTCCTTGCCATTCTCGGTGAAACCATAAAGTTTTGGAGAGGAAAATACAGCTCCTTGGACGAGAGAGAAAAGAGAGGAAAGAGAGAGATGAAGTTAGTTTTGAGTATAAGTTAATTGATTTCCAAAATCAATTAAACATATAGCAATTTTTTAATTTCAAAAAGTCAAAAAGGCAAAAGCATTAAAGCTTTCCAACTACCACCATCAATCACAATGAAAAGTTGTCATATCACTCAAAGTGACTAGACATCACATCAATTGATTGACTAGTGATTTTACGCTTGATGTGACATGTGGGCCACACTTTAATTCGCAATGCGAGTGCGCCCGCAAACACTCCCGGGCTCAGGTTCGCTAATTCCAAATTAACGAATTTTCCGTTGCGACAAAATTAAATCTAATTTAATTAAATAACTTTGCCTAGCAAAATTACTATTCACGTCGCTAACGAATTAATTCTAAATTAACTCGTTCGCCCGAATTACAATCTAATTTTAATTCCGCGTCGAAATCCAATTTCGTTTAATATATCGAATATATTAATTTATCGATTAATTTCAAATTAATCGTTATCTCTCTTTTAATAATATTTTATCCTAGATAAAATATCTCCGTAATTAATCACATATTAATTTTCTCTCTCATCTAATTAATCCTAGATTAATAAAGTGTGAGTCATACGTCATCGGTGAATCTTCGAGAAGCGACCCATGAGATCCCTGAATATGTTAGCAGTAAATCCGGTCGTCGGACTATCCGAACACGTAAGTACCTAGTACTACGCTTTTACCGATTTACAAGACAAGGTTGGCTTCTAGCAAAGCGACATGCCTACCCAATTCTCCAGAAATATCCTTACAGGAATATATGATCTATATCAGGTGTAGTATACGTAGTATTGTGTATTTCGATCTAGTATCGGATGTCACGTGCAAGGCCTGGGGCTGGAATTGTGTCTGCCCCGTACGAAGCACATATCAGATGTCTAGCAACTAGTCTCTATAATCGGATAAACATGACCTAGTCATAATATCCCAATAGCTGCAGCATATAAGAGAACGAGTTCTGTATCCTACGTGATCATCATCTCCACTATTACTGGAGTGATACTTCCATCTCGACATCACACCCAATACACTACGAATCTCAATATACCCAGAAGAGGCGTACACATAACCTGTTAAAGCCCTGGACGACCAAAACCAAAGTACATTGATTGTCGCAAGTATTAGCGGTGCAAGTCTCAGGTTAAGACCAAATACACCTACCTTGATTCGGACTTCCATAGACACATAGTAATACTACCAATGGAATTCCGAGGGGTCTATCCAGAGCGAAGCTGTTTTCTGTACCATCAGTAAAACACAACCTCCTACTACACTTGCATGAGTATCCTATACCCAAATATATGAGAACTATGTCGTTATGCCCTCACAATGCGCACAAGTGTAATACTAGTCTATTCCGCATTATCGATGTCCAATCTCGATAATACTACGACAAGGGATATTTAATGATTAAACCTTCGTGGATTGATATTGTCTCATATCATCTCAATCCAGGAACTAATCATAAGGACCTCCTATCATTTATACATCTTGGTGATCTAATCACAAATGATAAGAGAGCAATTTCCTTTATCACATAGTTAATTTGTACAACAACACCATGATCTGTACAAATACTGACGCTATGGGTCATAACTGTCCAACAGACTAGCGTCTGCCAGACCCTCGAAATGACCGACTACGGTTGGAACGTGGGGCTGGTTGCTTTGCTCCAGTCCCCCTTCCTCCGCACTCGAGCCAGTTTAAGCGTTTCTTTTCGGAGGCATCTCCAGTATTTACACCAATTCTCCCACTGTGGTCGCCAAAAAATGTTTGCGTGATTTTTATGCGCGAAGAAGAAAGAGAAACGTGTAAGGTTCAAACCTTCTGAGACAAAGTTCCAGCAAAGGGTGTTTGATTAAGTGAATAAGCCTCCAAGGGGCACAAGTACACAAATTACAGTCCTAAAAGTTATAGAAACTAAAAGATAAAAAAAATGCTCGTTTGAGTCTTCATTTGATTGTCATTTTCTCTCTGTCCGAGTGAGCTTTTATAGTGAAACTTGTAAATTGCTTGGGCGGTCCCAGTATCTCCCTGCAGCTGCTGGATCGTGCCTTTAACCGTTGGGCTGTGCGTCTCAACTGCTTGATCGTGGGTTGAGCTTTTAAAGTGAAACTTGTAAACCACTTGGGCGGTTCCAGTATCTCCCTGCAGCTGTCGTATCGTACCTGTAACTGTTGAGCTGCGTGTCGCAACTGCTCGATTGTGGAGGGAAAACCGTCCAACTGTTGCGATTGTGGAAGCAATTTGGGGACACAGGACCTGAGCGACGCCGTTCCTAGGCTCGTGGCCTAGATGGGAAGAATTACATAACATGGAGTCGCCACCCGGTGTGAACCGGGACAAAGATTTAAGGCCGCACTCACCCCTCGCAAGGGAAGACCTCAAACCGTTGGGTTCGGAATGGTCCCTTACTTATGTCACTTGTAATAAAAAGGATTTATATAATAATTTAACCAGGCTTAAATAACATTTATTTCCAAGAATATCATGCTTCTAAATTCATATGCATACCTCAACAAGTTCATCACAACATGCAACGTCACATGGCAATCTCATGAACATATTTCAATCCTATGTTATGGAAAACTAAGAACAACATAATCATGCTTGAATACAAATATTACAGTTGGCTATATAACACAAGAAAGATCAACCAAGAGGCAATTATGCATGAATATAATAAGACAGACTCAGTTCAGTGTGTGCACGTTCGTGTAGCGTTCGTAAACGCGTTCGAACGAAAATGAAACAGAATGCTCACGTTCGAGTAGCGTTCGTAAACGCGTTCGAACGGAAATGAGACAGAATGCTCACGTTCGAGTAGCGTTCGTAAACGCGTTCGAATGGAGATGAGACAGAAAGCTCACGTTCGTATGGCGTTTGTTAACGCGTTCGAACGGATACGAAACCTGACACATAATAAGGCAAAAACACATGCGCGTTCAAGTTGCGTTCGTGAACGCGTTCGAACGGACACGGACCTGATGCATGAAATAGGATGTAATACATAAACAGAAAATAAAAGGGCGCGGCGAAGCACTGCCGTAAAGGTGACCTTTTGGGGCTCTTTATCTCTCAAAGAGAGGACCTTTAGACCAACATGTTAAGCCCATGCGCGTCACATCACACATACAAGAATAGAACCAATCATATCAACCAAGTATGCCCGATTGAACACATCTTACATCCAATCCGAACACACATCAACCGGCGCGGCGAAGTAGTGTCACGAAGGTGGCCTTTTGGCTCTTTATCTCCTAAATGGAGGACCTTTGGACTAACTCACTAAGCCCATGCGCTTGGTTGAATCATGCATAACTAACGACATACATAATTTAAATGACGAGGAATAAATAAATGAAAGCAACACAAAACAAGAGAATGTGCCGTTTACTCAAGTGGTACGTGGAGTTGTGGCCCGAGTACAGATCATATTACCGTCCATTCGGAATCGGCTATGAAATTTATGTCCGGGTTTCCATCCGATATACCGCGAGAGTTGACACATCTCTCATTCATCCAATACCCACAACATATTACATCTCATAATTCATGCATATTTATCTACTCAAAGACCACAACATGCATTCATAGACGACTCTCATGCGAATAGAATTCAATAAACAATGAATATAAACTAATGAAAAGGTACCCTCAGGTCTAACCTTTTAAGTCACCTCTCGGATGTACGGTACACGATCGTCGGAAGGGTGGATGCTCCGCAACTCTCCCGGTTCACTGGTTCACTGTTCTCGTTCGCTGTCTTTACTGATTTGCTTGCGGCTCCAACTCCGTTCTGCTCCTATTTCCTCTTTATCTTTTGCTTACTGTTTTTGGGTGTCTTCTTCCTGTAGTTTTTATGTGTGTTGTGTATGAGTTAGAGACTAACTAGCTAGGGTTGAGAAGGTTGGTGAAGGGTTCTTTTTATAGGCAAAGGGTTAGGTTTGACAAGGAAAGAGATTTGATTTGGTTTGGTTAAGGGAAGGTTGAATATTTGATTGGCTTGGATTAGGAATACAATATTTTAAGTTTGGGAATAATCTTATTAGATTGGGAATATAATTGGTTGATTGATTTTAATTAGGCATGATTATATTTTGATTTAGTGTGTGATTTGTTTAATTTAGGCATGATTTTAGTTTAAGTTGGTAATTGTTTATTTTATGTTTGGTATATGTTTTATTTAATTATTTAATTAATTTAATTATTATCTTATTTAGTTAATGTTTTAATTAATATTTATTTATTAAGTTGGGATGTGTTTTATGGGCTTTGGGGGGGCTAATTGGGCTGGATGTGAGGCTAGCAGCAAAACCAGAATTACCGACACCGTTCGAACGCTTCCTCGAACGCGGCACGAACGCCCGCAATCCGTTTGACGTTCGAACGTAAACACGACGCAGCACTAACGAAAACAGTGAACCTTGTTTATTCTGAATTTCCCTTTTCGATGTCCGTTTCCCGTGACCTCCGTGACTTAAAAGGTAGTGTCTCCAAAATGAGACTCATCATAGGGACTTATGCGTAAAAATGCAGTGCCTACAGTCGCCCCCACTTTGATGGGACTTGTGTAATGTGCAACAGTGACAATCCTATCAAAGTTATGCAATGCATTTCTACTTACCTGGCTCGCCAGCTGCCACTTGACTTACCATGTGTTGGGTTGATTTGGGTGGTGAGGTGCTGCGACCCCTGGTTCATTCCCGAACCGTGTTGTGATGTGGTCCATTCCCGAACCGATCTCCATTCCCGGAGTGTTGCTGTGATGTGATTTGATGAAGTCCATTCCCGAACTGTCACCGTGTTGTGGTCCATTCCCGAACAGATCTCCATTCCCGGAGTGCCATTCCTGGCGTGCTCATTCCCGAGCTGTCCATTCCCGGACTATATCTCCATTCTCGGAGTGCCATTCCCGGCGTGCTCATTCCCGAGCTGTCCATTCCCGGACTATCCATTCCCGGACTATATCTCCATTCTCGGAGTGCCATTCCCGGCGTGCCATTCCCGGCGTGCTCATTCCTGAGCTGTTGCGATGAGGCTTTATTCCTCCCGAGCTTTATTCTCGAACTGTTGAGATGAGGCTTTATTCCTCCCGAGCTTTGTTCCCGAATTGTGTTGAGATGAGGCTTTATTCCTCCCGAGCTTTATTCCCGAACTGTTGAGATGAGGCTTTATTCCTCCCGAGCTTCATTCCCGAACTGTACTGACATGAGGCTTTCTTCCCCTTGAGCTTTGTTCTCAAACTATACTGATATGAGGCTTTCTTCCTCTTGAGCTTTGTTCTCAAACTATACTGACATGAGGCTTTTATTCCCCTGGGCTTTGTTCCCGAACTGTGTTGATATGAGGCTTTATTCCCCTGGGCTTTATTCCCGAACTGTACTGAATGTGGGCTTCATTCCCGAGTTTGTAGGATTTCTTCCTGAACCGAACTAGATGCAGGCTTTATTCCTGAATTGTACTGAATGTGGGCTTTATTCCCGTACTGAACTGGATGCAGGCTTTCTTCCTGAACCGAACTAGATGCAGGCTTTATTCCTGAACTGTTACTGTAAGGTGGTCCATTCCCGGACCGTTACTGTAAGGTGGTTCATTCCCGAACCGTTACTGTGAGGTGGTTCATTCCCGAACCGTGCTTCCATTCTTGGAGTGCCATTCCCGGCTTGTTCATTCTTGAACTGTCCATTCCCGGACCATATCTCCATTCTCGGAGTGCCATTCTTGGCAGAATTGATCTGATGTAATATGGGCCTCGACCCCAGAATGCCATACCCGGCAATGCTGATACTGATGTAATGTGGGCTCGACCCTGGGACTCATTCCCAAACTGTGTTTGATGTGGGCCTCGACCCTGGGACTCATCCCCAAAACTGATGTTGAAGTGGGCCTCGGCCCCAACTGCTACTGACATGGGCCTCGCCCCCAGATTGATGCTGATGTGGGCCTCGACCCTTGGGACTCATCCCCAAAACTGATTGCTGAAGTGGGCCTCGGCCCCAACTACTACTGTCATGGGCCTCGCCCCCAGATTGATGCTGATGTGGGCCTCGACCCTCGGATTCATTCCAAAATTTTGCTGATGCGGGCCTCGGCCCTGGGATTCATTCCTGGATCCATTCCAAAATTCTGCTGATGTGGGCCTCGACCCTGGGATTCATTCCCTGGATTCATTCCAAAATTCTGCTGATGTGGGCCTCGACCCTGGGATTCATTCCCTGGATTCATTCCAAAATTCTGCTGATGTGGGCCTCGACCTGGGATTCATTCCCTGGATTCATTCAAAAATTCTGTTGATGTGGGCCTCGACCCTGGGATTCATTCCCTGCTGCGTTTGACGTGGGCCTCGACCCTGGGACTCATCCCCAAAACTGATTGCCGAAGTGGGCCTCGGCCCCAACTGCTACTGACATGGGCCTCGCCCCCAGACTACGGGCCTTGCCCCCCCAAGACTGATACTGATGTGGGCCTCGCCCACAGAATGATGTGGGCTTCGCCCTAAACTGATATTGATATGGGCCTCGCCCCCAGACTGATACTGACATGGGCCTCGCCCCCAGACTGATACTGATATGGGCCTCGCCCCTGTGACTCATTTCTGAAATTGCTGACATGGGCCTCAACCCCGTGATTCATTCCAACACTCTGACGATGTGGGCCTCGACCCTGGGATTCATCCCCAAAACTACTACTCACATGTTACTGATTCTGGTTGTCTTGTCTTTGCCGCTTTCTCTTTTTCTCTTCTGAAACCTGTTATTACAAAACAGAACAACACAAAAGGGATGCAAAATGTGTTACGTGTATGCATGCATGCTGATTGGGTTCCTATCCCATTGAGCTAGGTCTTCTGCCAGTATTCTTGGTGGCTGCTGGTCTTTTGACAAGTCTGTCATCTTCCTAACCAACATGCATCTATGATGGCTTTTAAATCAAAAGGGAGTTAACATGGTGCATGTATGCATGAGGTGCATGTGATACATGTGATGCATGTGATACAAGAAATATATCAACTCTTTAAAATTTGCACACAAATCGGCCCATCATCATTTTAGAAGTTTTTGGGCTAACTGCCATAGGAGTGGACTCGTCCCAGTTTAAATGGCCCAACGAGTTCACATCTCATGACAAGGAGTCCAACTAAATCCAAATGGTAATGTTCCGAACACAAGCACAAAGAAAGATAATGCAAACATACAACAATAATTTCTACAGAATGGCCCATCAACATTTCAGAAGCTTTTGGCCTAATAGTCATAAGGTACGAACTTGCCCCAGTTTAAATGGCCCAACAAGCCCGCATTTCTGACAATAGTCCAACTGCATCCAAATGAGGATGGTCCACAAGCACATATTCAAGGAAATAATTGCTACTTTAGCCAACCCGGTCTATGGGTGGGTTAGTAAGAGTATAGACAAAGGCTCTCACCGGCGAAGGATGGCCCACAACTAGGTCTCCCCACTCAAGGGTTCGAGCAACCAAGTGAGCGCACCCCTTTTTATACACTAAGGTACGTGCCAATGAGCTATGGTGTGTGACGGACTGTCAAATGGATTTCCCGTTGTAGATCCCCCAGAGGGAAGGTGGAGCGAGGCTCACTTAAATACCCAAGCCTCTTAGGCTCTTATCGCTTGTTGTCAGGAATAAACAACGAGTCATCCAAATTAGTCTATCACAATAGGCTACGAGTAGATGGCTATCTAGGTGCCTTCACAGCTTTTCCTTCTAGAAAGGTAGTGAATGAAGGAGGACACCAAACCATTACCTAGCCTAAAAATGCCCTTGATTAAACCCTCACTTTATCCACTATAGACACGGTCAATTAAAACATAAATCCAAACATCACAAGTCAATATTTCGGGGCCAATTCTCTATCCCCAGTGGAGTCGCCAGACTGTGGGACACAGGACCTGAGCGACGCCGTTCCTAGGCTCGCGGCCTAGATGGGAAGAATTACATAACATGGAGTCGCCACCCGGTGTGAACCGGGACAAAGATTTAAGGCCGCACTCACCCCTCGCAAGGGAAGACCTCAAACCGTTGGGTTCGGAATGGTCCCTTACTTATGTCACTTGTAATAAAAAGGATTTATATAATAATTTAACCAGGCTTAAATAACATTTATTTCCAAGAATATCATGCTTCTAAATTCATATGCATACCTCAACAAGTTCATCACAACATGCAACGTCACATGGCAATCTCATGAACATATTTCAATCCTATGTTATGGAAAACTAAGAACAACATAATCATGCTTGAATACAAATATTACAGTTGGCTATATAACACAAGAAAGATCAACCAAGAGGCAATTATGCATGAATATAATAAGACAGACTCAGTTCAGTGTGTGCACGTTCTGTAGCGTTCGTAAACGCGTTTGAACGAAAATGAAACAGAATGCTCACGTTCGAGTAGCGTTCGTAAACGCGTTCGAACGGAAATGAGACAGAATGCTCACGTTCGAGTAGCGTTCGTAAACGCGTTCGAATGGAGATGAGACAGAAAGCTCACGTTCGTATGGCGTTTGTTAACGCGTTCGAACGGATACGAAACCTGACACATAATAAGGCAAAACAACATGCGCGTTCGAGTTGCGTTCGTGAACGCGTTCGAACGGACACGGACCTGATGCATGAAATAGGATGTAATACATAAAAAGAAAATAAAAGGGCGCGGCGAAGCACTGCCGTAAAGGTGACCTTTTGGGGCTCTTGATCTCTCAAGAGAGGACCTTTAGACCAACATGTTAAGCCCATGCGCGTCACATCACACATACAAGAATAGAACCAATCATATCAACCAAGTATGCCCGATTGAACACATCTTACATCCAATCCGAACACACATCAACCGGCGCGGCGAAGTAGTGTCACGAAGGTGGCCTTTTTGGCTCTTTATCTCCTAAATGGAGGACCTTTGGACTAACTCACTAAGCCCATGCGCTTGGTTGAATCATGCATAACTAACGACATACATAATTTAAATGACGAGGAATAAATAAATGAAAGCAACACAAAACAAGAGAATGTGCCGTTTACTCAAGTGGTACGTGGAGTTGTGGCCCGAGTACAGATCATATTACCGTCCATTCGGAATCGGCTATGAAATTTATGTCCGGGTTTCCATCCGATATACCGCGAGAGTTGACACATCTCTCATTCATCCAATACCCACAACATATTACCATCTCATAATTCATGCATATTTATCTACTCAAAGACCACAACATGCATTCATAGACGACTCTCATGCGAATAGAATTCAATAAACAATGAATATAAACTAATGAAAAGGTACCCTCAGGTCTAACCTTTTAGTCACCTCTCGGATGTACGGTACACGATCGTCGGAAGGGTGGCTCCGCAACTCTCCCGGTTCACTGGTTCACTGTTCTCGTTCGCTGTCTTTAACTGATTTGCTTTGCGGCCCAACTCCGTTCTGCTCCTATTTCCTCTTTATCTTTTGCTTACTGTTTTTGGGTGTCTTCTTCCTGTAGTTTTTATGTGTGTTGTGTATGAGTTAGAGACTAACTAGCTAGGGTTGAAAGGTTGGTGCGGTGTTCCTGGAGGAGTCCACTGTGAAAGAATACAATATTCTTTCAAGAAATCAAGAAACTCATTGCTTAAGTATTCGCCACCGTGGTCCGACCGTAATTTCTTAATACTTTTGCCAGTCTGTTTTTCTACTTCGTGTCGAAACTCTTTGAATTTCTCAAAAGTTTCCGACTTGTGTCTCATAAGATACACATAACCATAACGCGATGCATCATCCGTAAAGGTTACGAAGTATTCATATCCACCTCTAGCCTGGCTAGACAATGGGCCCACAAACGTCACTATGAACAATGGCTAACCAGTTCGGTGGCACGTGCACCTTTACTGCTAAATGTGATTTAGGCATCTTGCCTAATAAACAAGATTCGCAGATGTCATATGAATTTGGATCAAATCCGTCCAAGTACCCACTCTTCGAAAGTGTGGATATACGTGTCTTGTTTATGTGTCCCAGACGACAATGCCACATATAAGATTCATCTTTGTTACTTACTTTAAGCCTTTTATTTGTTACATTATATGTTGAGATTGATTCATATTCAAAATATAAAGACCATTATTTACATCAGCAGTGCAAATTTCCATATCATTTTTATACATAAAACACCCAGTGTTTCTAAATACAAAAGTGTACCACATTGGGCTAACATAGATACAAAAATAATATTCCTAGTCAAACTAGGTACATAATAACAGTCTGATAGTTTAAGTACATGCCCCGAGGGAAATTCCAAAACAAAAGTGCCAACGGCCAAAACGGCGACATGTGTCCCATTTCCAACGCGGAGGTCAATCTCTCCTGAGGCCAGTCTCCTGCTAATCTGCAGATCCTGCACATCAGTATATATATGAGTTCCACAACCAGAATCAAAAATCCAATTTTTAAAACTAGTAGTAGACATGTTTATTTCTATAACAAACATACCTGAAGCCGGTGCCTTGCCCGCTTTGATTTCCTTCATGTGTGCCTTGTACTCGCGGTAGTCACGCTTCCAGTGACCTCGCTTGCCGCACTGGAGACATACATCTTGGGATTTATCCTTATCCTTACCAGAAGGTTTTGACGATTTGGCCTTGCCCTTCTTCTTTTTCTTCTTCTTTACACCTCCAGTCGCCTTGGGCCAAGCCCTCGGAGTCTGAGATGTTGAAGTGAAGTGCGCCTCGCACTTCTTGCTCTTTTGAAGCTCTTTCTCTGCTTCACGCAGAGTGGACATCAACTCTCCAAGAGTTTGTTCTTGGTTCATCATATTGTAGTTCATGATGAACCCACTTCAAGTGTCTGGCAGAGACTGCAAGATCAAATATATAGAAGTCTCAGCCTCAAACACGATGCGCATCTGTCTGAGGTGCTCAATGTCAGCAATCACCTGTGACACATGGTGCTCAAAAGACGTACCCTCTGACATGCGAGCGTGGAAGAGCTTCTTCTGCAACTCATATCTTTGCCATCTAAGATTAGATCGGTGAAGATCATGCAACTTTGTCATCATCTCATAGGGATTTAACCCCTTATATTGATGACGAAATTGCGGAGTCATAGCAGCAAGCATTACCTATTGAGCAGTCGCATTGTCATCGCTATGAGTCTTCCAAAGCTCTAGCTCAAGCAACTGATCAGGTCGGGGCTTAGGCCCAAGAGGTCTCTCTATAGTATAGAGTAACTTCTCGGATCCCAAAACAATTCTGAGATTCATATCCCAGTCTTGAAAGTTTGTGCCATTAAAGACATTGTCGCCCATGACAATATCCCTAATGCTTAACTTTCCTTTCATCTTAACCGCAATAGTCCAACTATTCGATTAACGATGTATGGGTACAGTCTAACTGTTACAAGAAAAATAATAATATATTAGTCCAACTAATAAAAATAATTGACGAAATAATTTGAAAGCGCGTAAAGCTAAGTATTTGAACGAAATTGCAAATTCAATACTAGCCTCCCACTATTTTTCGGCGAGCCTCTAACCCCCTGTTGAGTACTCGGGAAACCTAATTTCCTAGTGGGTTAGGATCCCGTTAAATAACACACAACCTTGACTTTGGCCAACAAGCTGTATAATATTTAACTAGGTAGATCTCTAAGATCAATTGGATCTCATCCAATTCCTAGATCCGGTAGGTGGACCTCCAAGTCCGAAATATATATACAATATATATGCCAATATATCCAATATAGTTTCCTAACCTATTTCCTCTGAATCAACTAAGCCTTGGCTTTGGAACAACAAGCTTAATGATTCCAGTTAAGCGAAACTCATTGACTTTGGAGAGCTTCGTAATCAATGTCGATGGACAAGAAGTGATATTGACTTTGGCCAACAAATCACAACTTGCACAAGACATACGATATCGAACAAAGCCTTCATGATTCAAACACATCTGCGATGGATAAAGGTCTTGACTTTGACCAACAAACCAGTGCTAATCTTGGATCTTGAGTAAGAATCACTTAATGGAAGGAAAACACTTAATATTTATTGAGGGTTTTTCGTGTAAATTGGCAACCAATTTATTATCTTTTTTAGGTCTCATCATACACCCTTAAGCATGCATTCTAAAAGCATAATAAGGTGAGAAAATAAATTAATAATGATATGCGGATAAACATCTCACAGATTGTTCCTAGAACAAATCACTCCATTTCTTCTCCCCGGCTAGCACTATTCTTACTTCTACCCAATTACATAATACAATTAAACAAACCTCATTAACAATGAGGGGAATTAGGTGAGAAGAGAATTACAAAGAATCGAGAGAGATAAGGCTAGACACGCAAGTCCAATTTAATAAATTCTAAATTTACAACAATTTCCAAATTTGCCATTTCCCTTCTAATATCCATCTGATATGCATTATTCATTCAACACATCCATGTATTCACACAAAGCATGTTATTCAATCAATCTAATCCAATTAATTAATCTTTGAATAAAGTGATCATCCAATGTTCAAACAACAATTTGATTTGCCCGAGTCAAACTCGTTTAAGAATAAGTACTCAAAGTACGAATTCTTAAATTATATCGAACTACAATTTAAATCTAATTTAATCCGTATTCAATACTAATTCTATATTTAATTCCAAATTAAATAACTATACTTTTTAATGCGCATTTACGACTTAGATTCCAAATCTAATCTAAATGAGTCCCAAAGCCCAATTAACATCCAATGTCGTTTAATTAAAGTCCAATGGGCTTTCAATTAATTTCTTAAGGCATGGACTTTGGTCAATATGGGTCAAACACAAATACCAAAGCCCAATTAAGGAATCACCCTATTTGCCAAGAAACCAATTTCGGCCCATAAGGCCCAATTAAACATAAAAGGCCCATTTGTCATATTTGGACTTAATGGAATTATTTAGGCCAAATTTGGATCCAATCCAATTGACCTAAACCAACTTGGCTCAACCAAGCCCATTAGGCCCAAATACAACATTTAAAGCCCAATTCTAAATTAAGCCCAATTAATCAAATTCTAAAATTCCAAATTTCATAATTTAATTAATTAAAGTGTATTGCATTAATTAATTATCTAAATTAACATTTCCAAAAATGAATTTAATTAATTAATCATGCTTTAATTTGTTCAACACATGTCCAACATTATTGAAACAAAAAATCATCTCATTTCATGCTTCTCAAGGTCACGACATTTTGGGACTTTTTAAACCGATTTCGATTTCAATCCAATTAAATCATTAATCAATTTATCCCAAGTCTTTAAACTCATCCAATGATCAAAAGAACAAAAAATACCATGACTTTAGGGCTATATTGCATTCGGCAATCATACAACATTTGGGGAAAATTAATCCAATTCAATTTTCTTCAAATTGATCATGTTTAACTCCAAGTTATTAACATACAAGCATACTCAAACAAACAATTTGATTAAAACATGCTCAAATCAAATTTACCCAAATTTTAGTATATAAACCCTAAGTATATTTCATGCTCATTAGGCTCATGATACCATTGTTAGTCTCTAAGACATTATCCAAGATCATATAAGCAATGAAATAATGTGAATACTCAAAGAAGAATAGCGGAATTAAACTTACTTTGATCGGATTTAAGATGCGTCAAATACAAAACCTTTTGCTCCAAGTTTCGGCCAAGCTCCACTTTGGGGAATGAGATCCAAGCTCCAACTTTTGAGTTGATTCCAAGCTTTTGAGTTGATTCCAAGCTTTTGGGATGGTTTCCCTATCACATTGGATGATTCCTTATATGTGCTAGCACTTAGAAAATTTGCAACAAATTTTCTATCTTCTTCATTGCAACTCTCGGCAATTGAGAGAAAAAGAGAGGGAGAGTGATTTTCTTGTTGAAACCGTGAATGAGAGAGTGAGAAGTGAGTGTGTTGAATTGTGTTTTGATTTCAAAAATCAAGTAAATGATATACCAAATATTTGGTATTAATCATTTACTTCTTGCACAAATTTGGTGAGTTGGACAAGTTATCACCAACCCACCGAAACCCATCAACATAAAGTGATTAGGTGATGTGAGTTGTGATGTGACTTGTGGGCCCCACTTGATTCAAAATCTGAGTGGGCCCGCAACACATCCCGGGCTCGGGTTCGCTAATTCTGAATTAACGAATTTTCCATTACGACGTAATTAAATCAAATTTAATTAAATAATTATGCCAAGCAAAATTACTATTCACGTCGCTCGTGAATTAATTCTAAATTATTTCGTTTGCCCGAATTAAAATCCAATTTTAATTCTGCGTCGAAATCTAATTTTGTATAATATATCGAATATATTATTTTATCAATTAATTCCGAATTAATCGTTCGCTCTCTTCAAATAGTATTTTATCCTAGATAAAATCTCTCCATAATTAATCCAGATTAATTATGCTCGAATCATACGTCATCGGTGAATCTTCGGGAAGTGACCCAAGAGATTCCTGGATATGTTGGCAGTAAATCCAGTCGTCGGACTATCCGAACACGTACGTACCTCGTACTACATTTTTATCGATTTACGAGACATGGTTGGCCTCTAGCAAAGCATCGTGCCTACCCAATTCTCCAGAAATTTTATTAATGGAATATATAATCTATGTCAGGCGTAGTATACATAGTATTGCGTATTGCGATCTAGTATCGGATGTCACATGCAAGGCCTGGGACTGGAATAGTGTCTGCCCCGTACGAAGCATATATCGGACTACAAGCAACTAGTCTCTTTAATCGGATAATCATGACCTTGTCATATTATCTCGATGGTTGCAACCAATTAGAGTATCAGTTCTGTATCCCTACGTGATCATCATCTCCATTTGACTGAAGTGATACTTCCATCTTAACATCACACCCAATACACTACGATTCTCAATAAATCCAGAAGAGGCGTACACAGAACCTGTTAAAGTCCTGGACGACCAAAACCAAAGTGTATTGATTGTCACAAGTACTAGCGATGCAAGTCTCACGTTAAGACCAAATACACCTACCCTGATGCGGATTCCTATAGACACATAGTCATACTACCAATGGGATTCCGCGGGGTCTATCCAGAGCGAAGCTATTTCCGTACCATCGGTAAACACAACCTCCTATCACATTTGCATAAGTATTCAATACTTAAATCTATGAGAACTATGCTGTTACGCTTCCATAACACTCACAAGTGCAATACTAGTCTATTCCGCATTATCGATGTCCAGTCTCGATAATACTACGACTAGGGATATTTAATGATTAAACCTTTATGCATTGATATTGTCTCATATCTTGTAATCCGGAACTAATCATAAGGACTTTTATCATTTATATATTTAAGTAATCAAATTACAAAATGATAAAATGCAATTTCATTGTCACAGAGTTAATTTGTACAAAAACCACAATGTCTTTTACAAATAGTGACGCTATGGGTCATAATTGTCTAACACTAGATACTGCAGAATGTCGTAGTACCAAGGTTTTCCATCGTCGACTTCCACTTCCAAGATTATCTCTATCTCATAACTGGGTCTGCTAGCTGTTGTCAATACAAGGGGTCTCATTATCAATTTTTTCGGGTTTTCCCAAGTTGTGGCTAGGGTGGCTAATGCATCCGTCATTTGGTTCTCTTCTTGTGGCAAGTACTTGAATTTACAGTCGGGGATAGCCTGCGCCAAATTCCTAAGGTGGAGTAAGTAGGGTCTCAACCAGTCTTCTTTCAGTTCCCATTCCCCTCGCATATGTCGAACTACCAACATCGAGTCTCCATAAACTTCTACATCATTAGCTTCTAGGGCTATTAGTGTTTTCAGTCCAAAGACACATGCTTCATATTCGGCCATGTTGTTGGTTACTCCGAACGCCATCCTTTTGGCCATAGGTAGGGTTTCTCCTTCGGGGGTTACTATCACAATTCCTAATCCAGCCCCTTTGTAATTCACCGCCCCGTCGAAATATATTTTCCACCCCTGGACCGTTATGGCTTGAATCTCCTCATCTGGGAATTCAAACTTATACTGATCTCCTTCTATGGGTTTTAAAGCCAATAATTTCACTATGTCTCGCCCTTTGATTACCTTAAAGGTGAGGTATTCTATGTCAAACTATGTCAGTAATACCAACCATCTGCCCAACTTCCCTACTAGTGAAGGTACTGACTGCAAATACTTTAGGGTATTCTCATTTGCTGCCACTTGTATCTGATAGGATTGGAAGTAATGACGCAACTTTCGGGAGGCCCATATCACCGCCAAACATATCTTTTCCACTTCTTGATAGCGGGCTTCATATGGAAGCATCTTCTTACTGAGATAGTAGACTGTATGTTCCACCTCTGTCTCATCTGCCTTTACTATCATCACCCCCAGCGCTTCGGGTTCTATGGCCAAATACAACACCAAGGGTTTGCCCGGCTTTTGGGGTTTCAAGATGGGCGGTTTAACCAAGTATTCTTTGATTTTGTCAAAAGCTTCTTGACATTGCCCATTCCACTCCACAGGTTGGTCGTTCCTCAATAGCTTGAAGATGGGCTCACATACTAATGTTAGCTTGGCAATGAATCGACTAATATACTAGATTTTCCCAAGAAAAGCTCTAACTTCCTTTTCTATCTTCAATGCGGGCATGTCGGTAATTGCCTTGATCTTTTCAGGGTCCACTTCTATCCCTCCAATTCCTACCGTATGCCCTAGCAACTTTCCTAATGTTACCCCAAACACACACTTCTTAGGGTTGAGTCAAAGGTTGTACTTATCGACCCTTTGAATGAACTTCTCAAGTGCTTCTATATGTTCGGCCCTCGTCTCATAATTAACCATCATGTCATTCATGTATACCTCAATCTCCTTATGCATCAAGTCATGGAACAATATAGTGGCCATTCGTTGAAAAGTGGCTCCCGCATTCTTAAGTCCAAAGGGCATCACCTTGTAACAATATGTACCCCACTTAGTGACAAAGGCAGTCTTATGCTTGTCTTCTTCGGCCATGAAGACCTAATTATATCTTGAGAATCCATCCGCGAACGAGTACATAGCAGATAAAGCCGCGCTATCAACCAACATGTCTATATGAGGTAGGGGAAAATCATCTTTTGGGAAACCTTGTTGAGGTCCCTATAATCCACGCACATTTTAACCTTTCCATCTTTCTTCGGTACCGGCACAATGTTGGCTAACTATTCATGGTATTTCACCACCTCTAAGAATCCCACATCTATCTGCTTCTTGACTTCTTATCTAACCTTTTCGGCCTATTCTGGTCTCATTCTTTGGAGCTTCTATTTTACTGGTCTCATGTTCAGATAAGTTGTATCGTGTGCTGGGCAATACCCATGTCCACCCATGGCATGTCTTCATAGGACCAGGAGAATACTTTTGCATATTTTATTAATATTCTCTCTAGTTATTACTGCTCATCAGAGGTAACCTCACTTGCAATTAAAATTTCCTTGGGGTTTTCACATGTGCCAAGATTAAATGCATTTGTCTTTGTTGAATCAATGTCAAGTATGCTCATGTCATTCATGTTATGATGCGGACTAACAGGAAAAGACTCGAACAAGTAAGCAAAATCAAAGTCTTTATTATTATTAATGCAGGATTACAATCAAATAAATCAGGAAAATAAACATCTTTGTCATTTGCAGCCTTGTCTTCTTCCGTCTTCTTGCTTTCATCGAGCGTCAAATTCTCCAACTGCAGTAGTTCTTCTTCCCATTCATCTTCCTCTTTCGCCTCTTCCTCTACCTGTAGTTCTTTGCCCAGCATATCCTTGAAGATCTCGAATCCTGGTACTATGATCCCATTGACATCTACGGGTTCAGACTCTCCTTGGTATTCGGTGGCTTTCACAAAGTATTCCATCAGCTTCATTCATTTTTTCTTGGTCTTCGGCTCATTCCCATCGGATTCATACCCCAATCCTATCTTAGTGGTATGTCCCTTGAAATTCGGTAGTGCTCCTCTATCACTCAAACCCATGCCGGGCTCGTATTTCATTTTCTCCATGATTCTAGCCACTTTAGGGTCCACCCATTCTTCGAAGTTTGCAGCCACTTGGAACCTTGTGAGGGGCTGTATGTCTATAATTGTCTACTTCAGCCCTCATGGTGATGACTTCCCCTCCATGCGAGAACTTAATAATCTGGTGCAAAGTGGATGGCACGCCACCAAGTTTGTGAAACCATGGCCTCTCTAATAACAGAGCAAATATAGCTGGGATATCAAGCACTGTGAACTACACCTTGTCTTCTATCGGGCCCACTTTTACTACTATGACAAAAGTACCTTCAACTCTCTGTTTGCTATCATCATAGGCTTTGATAGTCATGTTGGAGGGGTTTAAATCTATTGTCCGCTTAATAAACCTTGACAGAATCTTCAAAGGGAACACATTGATAGATGAGCTATCATCTGCCATCGCACAAGATGTCTTCTTGACTTTTACTTATGCTTTTATGAATTGCGGCTTGTTGTGATTCCTCCCTTCCATCGGGAGCTCTTCTTCGGAGAATGTTACCATATGCCTACTCTCTTTCTGTACCGACCCTACGAATATTGTCCGGTTTGCGTCTTCAGGTACCATTATCTTGCTTAGATCTTCTACCATGGCCCGCTTGTGCTCTTGAGAGTCGCATAATAACTCCCATATGCTCACTTGTGCCCGTGTCTTCTTCAATTGACGCAACACAGTATCCCCCTCAGTGTTATCCATATTCTCCATCACCTCTCGGCCTTCTGTTAGCACTTCTTTGCCTTTCTCTGCTACATCAATATAAAAATGTCCACTGTGAGTCATTCCATTTACCTCCTCTTCGTCACTGCTCGAGAAGTTTTCCCAGAAATCTCTTCCCTTCTCTGTTTCATCTTCACTGCTGTTATCCTATATCCTTATGCAAAAAGCTTGGTGGTTGAGAGTTTGAAGGAAAAAGCTTTCGGGTAAGCCAGAGTTGATCATGTAGGTGTGTGGTGGAACGGGGTGATAGTTGGGTAGAGGGTTTCGGTGTGTGTTGGGTTGTTCTTTTTCTAGGTAGGGTATCTTATGGGTGTCAATGAGGTCTTGGATCTCATGCCTAATACATGTGCAGTTGTCGGTTTCATGGCCTTTTTGCTGATGGTAGTGACAGTGTAGGTTTAGGTTGAGGTGGGGTGGCACAGGGCTCGAAAGTGGTCTATGTTCTAAAGGCGATAGGAGTTCCTGCCTCTTCGGCTATTCAAACACCTTTGACAAAGGTCTATTAAAATTGGAGAATCACCTGTTTCTGATGGCAGCAACCTCAGCACGAGCGGGCTTGGTCCCTGAAGGCCCCCAAATGGTCCTTCTATTCTGGCTATAAACTTTATGTTCTCAGCTTCCTCTTCCTCGATATCCATGACAGTTTCTTTTAGCTTTCACTAATAATGGAGGTCATCTTCAAGAGTTGGCTTCTCCAGCGATCCACATAATCTTTGAAGCTCTCATCTAGCTTCTGTTTGGTGTTTTCTAGGTCACGAAGTGACAAGTCGATCTCCAAATCTGTGACATATTGGTTCAGAAAGGCCTCCGCTAACGCCCTCCAGTCATCCCAGACTTTTCTCTCCATACCATAATACCATACTACGGGCGCCCTTTGCAGTGACATAACGAACATCTTCTGCACCTGACGCTTCGACAAACCCACTGAACTCATCACTGAAACATATTGTCGGAGATGGACCCTAAGATCTCCGTTCCCATTGAACTTGGCCATGTCATGCATCTTAAACAGGGGAGGCAGCTGTTCTTTGAAAGTCAATGCATCATAGTCTAACAGATCTTCATGTTTTCCCTTCAGCTTGCGGGTAACTGACTCTACTTGTTCTCTGAGTTTCTGTAACTCTGCCTGAGACCCGGCTATCCTTCCCCCAGCATACTCAGCCATGTCATCATCAAAAATAGGGATTTCTTCGCTCACCCTATTTGGGGGCACCTCACGTCTTCCATCATCGTTGCTTTTTGTTCCCACTGTGCGGGGTACTGTCAGATTGTCCATAGCGTTGGTCAAAGCTTGTAGTTGCTCAGCAATTTTGGTGATGTTGGTCTCCACTTGATCCATGCAGGAACTTTCACTGTCTGATGCATTCATGTTTGCTAACCTCTTCTTGACAAGTCCCCATTCTTCTCTAACCCAACGGATATCTATGATGGCTATTAAGACAAGGAGTTAGCATGATGCTTGTATGCAAGCGATGCATGAGATGCATGAGATGCATGTGGTTATCAAAACAGCATATATATTTTCGACCTTATTCCTCCCACACTCGTGGTAAGTCCATTTATGTCCTAGGTATGGCTTATTTTATGCACCAATGTGGAGACTTAAGCAGGATACCGCCATTCCGGACGGTTGATTTAAAATATCACAAGATTATATATATTATTTTATGGGAGATATCTAAATAGTGAATAGTAGAAGTTAATTCCTTTTACCTTAGCATTTCTTTTTATTACTTTTCAGTAATTTCATTTTATGTCTTTCAAGTTTATTTCAGCTTTAGCTATGTGTTGTAACTAAATTAAATATCTAAGGTTGTGATAAAATATAATATCACCGGTTTTAAAAAGGGTTAGATTATAGTTTGGGTAATTAAAGAGTTATTTGTTGAGTCATAATCTTAATGCCTTTTTATTAACTGATCACTAATAAAATTGAATAGATAAACCTAAAATGAACTAGACATAGGGACTTTAAGTTTAAAGACCTTATACTCAACAACCCACGATCTTCTTTAAGGATAGATAAACCTTTAATAGATTTCCTTACAGGATAGGAATATACCTGTTGGGCGGGGGTAATCATAATTGGAATTCAAACTTAATGAATCTAGGTAATTTGGTTGACATAGACATATGATTCAATTGAATTAAACTAGGTATTTGTAAATGACCATCGGAAGAGGCTTTTACATAATTTAATATTCCAGATTAATAAATCAATATTTACCCAACTATGATTTAACTACTTCATCTTTTAATTAATATTGGAAGAATTCACAACCCTATATAGTTTTATTTCTCATTAATCTACATCATTATCATTTCAAACAACTTGTTAGATATTAGTAATCACTTGACCTCATAAAATTAATAGAATAGATATTAAGTCATCGTGGGATCGATACTTTTTATACTACTTGAACGATACGTGCGCTTGCGTTATACGTGTGTGATTACGCCGGTCACTTAGTCAACATTGTAAATGAGCGGTCTTTATCTTTTACCGATGGAAAAGGACTGAGGTAGCCAAGGTTCACCCCTGTAGCATAGGAGAGAACGATTTTGTGAATTCAAATATACCAGCCATAAAGCGGAACAGAAATATAAACTTAAACCAACCGTCCAGTATGGCGGTATCCTCATTAAGTCAGGTTTAACCAATTTAAATTGAATAACCAACCGTCCGGAATGGCGGTATCCTTTATTAATTCAGGTTTTAAATAGTTTATATATTATATTTTAAGGGAGATTAATCTAAATAGAAAAAGTAAAAGAATTACCTTTTTACCTCAGCATGGAAAAGTTAGCTCCTCATGGATGAATGAAAACTACTATTTATAGAAGAGAATTACTACTACAAACGTAAATAAAATTGAATAAAAGAAACTAAAGAGAGAACTCTCAATTTATTTATAAGGATTTCAGAGGATGAGGTACATTTGAAACTTAAGAAATCAAACTCAATTTATAGGCAAAAAAAAATCCAATTCTTTATTATTATTTTTCTGAATTTTTTTTTTATTAATTTTTTTTTTGGATCGCTGAATTTTCGACACGTGGCATGGTGGCTAAAAAAAACGGCTCGTTGAATTTTTGACAAGTGGCATGCGGTGCACGTTAGCAGATTGCTTGTGATGATGACACGTGGCATGGTGCACGTTAGCAAAGTCAAACTTGGAAACTTTGACTAGTTGACCTGGTGCATATTAGCAGTCTCTGGTCCACGTTAGAGGTCGGGATGCCAAGGGTTTCGGTGTCGAGACGCCCAAAATTACCAAAATACCCTTTTTACCAAATTTCACCAAATTTCACAGTTTTGCTCCAAATCACCTCCAGAATGTCCTGAAACTTTATTTATCTACAAAATAACACAAAACACATCAAAATATTCACAAAACTCAAGAAACTATATAAAATATTAAGTTAAATGAGTGGGAAATAGTGATAGTTTTACCACTCATCACACCCCCAAACCTAACATTATGCTAGTCCTCGGGCAAAATAAAATAACATAATATAATTTAACTAAGCCACTTTCGTAGGGATCACGATTGCATTTAGCATATGCAACAAGCCTTTAAACCCCTAGGTGTCCCTAGTGGACGAGTTGTAGTCTCGTGAGGGTTTACAGCAATGATACCCACAAACATTTTATAAAAGTAAAAAGGTAGTGAAACTAATGCACACAAAAGCAAAAAGACAAGAGAAAAGAGAATAAAGAAGTTTGTGACTAATTAGGTGAAACTTCTACTCCAAGTTTACTAGTTGTTTTGTTTCATTCTAAATTACTGAATAAATAAATTCTCCGATTATTTTTATCATTCTTCATATACACAGCTAACAAAGTTTTATTCAACTCATTTTTGCCCACAACAGTCATAAGTGCAGTTGATAAGAGAGTAATATTTTTGTCCTAAAGTTTTATCAAAGTTCACATCTTTTGTAGTAATGGAATAAATTTTCTGATTTTTCTGATTTTTTTCTTTGATTTGTTTCTCTATTTTTTATTTATATACAATACCTTCCATCTATGTAGCGAGCTTTGGGTCGGTGGCTCCCGAACCAGATGGCTTTAGGGCACCAGGTGTTAAGACACCCCTACGGACTTAATTACTCAGACTTCAGATATATATATATATATATATATTCATCATTTTTGATCCATGTAGCGAGCTTTTGGCCAATGACTCCCAAACCAGTTGGTTTTAGGGCACTAGGTGTTAAAACAGCCTTACAGACTTAATAACTCGGATCTCAGATGTAAATTTTTTTTTATTATTTTTTTTTATTCCATCACTTTTTGAGATACTTCTCCAATTAAACTGTAGTACTGAATATGACAATCTTTTCAATTTTATCTCATGTCCGTATGTTACTATGTATGTTGATAATACCTGCCAACTGAGCATATGAAGATCTATTTTAGTCAGTTTTATGGAGAATTTACAAATTAAATAATTCAAAAGGAATTAAACAAAAATTAACTTGTTTTGAAAAAATGGGTTTGAAATACATATCAGGAGTGAGAATTTCTTACACAGCTATCTCTTACCAATTTCACCTTTTTAGTCAACATAAAAACCATAAACATAAAGAAATAACTTCTACTGGTCATGGTGTGTGACTAACTATCGAATGGAATTCCCGTTGTAGATTCCCCAGAGGGAGGGTGGAGCGAGGCTCACTTAAGTACCCAAGCCTCTTAGGCTCTTATCGCTTGGTGACAGGAATAAACAACGAGTCCTCCAAACTAGTCTATCACAACAAGCTACTGGTGAATGATTATCTAGGTTCCTTCACAGCTTTTCCTTATAGAGAGGTAGTGAGTGAAGGAAGACACCAAACCATCACCTAGCTTTAAATATGACATTGTTTTTTAATTTTTTTTTTTAATTTTAATTTTTTTTTTCGAAAAATTTTGGACTAAAAATAAAAATACAATAAAAACAAGATATTATTGTCTTGTTGAGCAAATGTGGTATTGCTTGGTTCTGGCATCCAGTGATAATTGCTTGTCTCTCCCAGATTTGGGGTGTATCTTCTTCTAGTAAAGCTCGTGATCTTTCAATCTCCCAATAATGTTCCATTTTTCAATCACCTGAAAACAAAAGAAAGAAATAAAAATTACAGATAAAAATAAAGAAAAATAGATACAAGTAAATTAGATAGCTTCAAAATTAATAACTCAAGAAAAATAAGTCCCCGGCAACGGCGCCAAAAACTTGACCGGTGCAATCACACGCGTATAACACAAGCGCATGTATCGTTCAAGTAGTATAAAAATATTGATCCCACGAGGACTTAATTCCTACTGTTGTTATTAATTATTGAATCTATTTATTTACAAATATCTAATTGAGGGTGAAGAGAATGATTGCTTGATTGATTTGGTTGATTGTAGATTTGCTAAATAAATAAAAAGACAAAAGAAAATACTAAGGAAAATAACAAAAGACACAAAGATCTAGGGTTGTGAATCCTTCTAATATCTTTTAAAAGATGAAGTGATTATTTTATGTTTCTGTAATAAATCGGTTTACTAACCTGGAACACTAAATTATGCGAAAGCCTCTGTCGATGGTCAGACGCAAATACCCAGTTTAACCCAATTGAACCATATGTCTATGTCAGCCAAATTATCTGGATTCATTAAGTTTAAGTTCCAATTATGGCTACCCCCGCCCGACAGGTATATGTCTATCCTGTAAGGAAATCTATTAAAGGGTTATCTATCCTCAAGGATGATCGTGGGCTATTAAGTCTAAGGCTGAAACCTAAAATCCCTATGTCTAGTTCATTTTAGATTTACCACATCAATCTTATTGGTGATCAGAAAACAAGAAGCATTAAACTTAAGACTTAATAAGTAAACCTTTAAATTAACCAAACTATAAAATAACCTCTTATAAACCGGTGATATTAGAATTCATCACAACACCAGATAATTAACACATAACTAGAGCTAGTAAAAACTTAAAAGTAAAAGACATAAAGTAAAAATGCTGAAAAGTAAAAGACATAAAGTAAAGCTGAAAAGTAAAATAAAATAAAATGCTAGGGTAAAAGGATCAACTTACTATTTACTATTTTGATATCTCCTTTAATATAATATATTGACTTGTGATTATTTTTCCAACCAGCCATATAGGCGGTAACCTGATTAAGTCAAATTAAGTACAACCAGCCATAAAGGCGGAACCAAAATAAACCTGCCATATAGGCGGTAAGAAAATTTAATTACCAACGGACCAATCTGGCGGTACCCTTGATTAGTCAGGTTTAAACCAGATTAAAATTATTTACCAACCGACCAATATGGCGGTATCCTTTTTAAGTCAATATTTTAAATAGTGAATATATTATTTTTAAGGGAGATTAATCTAAATAGTAACAGTAAAAGAATTACCTTTCACCATAGCTGGGGAAGTTACCTCCTCATGGTGAATAGTAAAAACTGTAAAAAGTAAGAAAGTAAATTACTATTATTACAAAACGTAATTAAAATTATTTACAAAATTAAAAACTAAAAGAAACTAGATAGAAAACTCTCTATTTACATCAGAGAATTCAGAGAGAATGGTACAACTGAAACTGAAATCTCGAGCTCAATTTGTAGGCCTCGGTGGGCTCTGGGCGTCGCGACGCCAAGGCATTTGGCATCGCTACGCCAGCTTCTTTTGGTCGTGGCATGCTCAGGTGATGACACGTGGCGATTCTGGATAAGGTGATAAGGTGACACGTGGCAAGGTGGTTGGGATCTCAATTATTGTAACACGTGGCGGCTTCTGATTGGTCGGCTCAGATTCTTATCCGCCACGTGTCAGATAAGGATAAGTAGGTCAATAATTGATGCTCACGTGGTGCTGACGTGGCGACATGTGGCAATTTAACTGTCGGTACCATAGAATTGCGACACGTGGCATGCTGTGAATGGTTGATGATGACATGGCATCCACGTGGCACTTTGACTTGGTCAACAAGTGATGTGGATGATGACATGGAAATGACGTGGAGTGACACATGCCAAAACGTGGCGATGGCAACTGTCGACACTGTAGGATGATGACACGTGGCACGACGCACGTTAGAAGATCGATTGTGATGGTGACACATGGCACAGCGCACGTTAGCAAAGTCAAACTTTTCTCAAATTATGACTTGTGGACTCGGTGCACGTTAGCATTGTTCGGTGCATGTTAGGTGTCGCGACGCCAAAGGCTTGCGCGTCGCAACGCGGAAAATTACCAAAATGCCATTTTTTTCAATTTTCACTGTTTTGGTCCAAATCACCTCCAGAATGTCCTGAAACTTTATTTATCTACAAAATAACATAAAACACATCAAAATATTCACAAGACTCAAGAAACTATACAAAATATTAGGTTAAATGAGTGGGAAATAGTGAAATAATTACCACTCATCACTACTTAGGGTTCTTCTCTGTGTTGTTTCGGTTGTATGGTTGTTGTTGCAAGTTTTTTGTATCTTTTTATTTGTGGCCAATCAAGAAGAAGAAGGAGAAGAGAGTCTTAGGATTTTTTTTGTTTGTGTTTCACATCCATGGGTTAAGAAAGTGTCCCCCCACCTTGATGATTCCGTCTCCTTTTGATAGTTGTGCCTCCTAGGGTTTTTCTTCTTTTCTTTCTTCAATTCCCGCCAATCTCTCCCTCATTCCTCTTGTGTCAAGATCTTTCTTTCCATGTAAGGTGTTTGAGAGATTTCCAATCTTGTTAAATTGGAAAGTGTTGATGGGGGGATTTGAGCATGTGTTTTGCATGGGATTTCAAATATTTGTAAAATTGGAAAGTGTTAATGAGGGAATTTGAGCATGTGTTTTGCATGGGGTTTTCTTCTTTTGGGCGTATATGGTGTCTTTTTAGACCTTGGGCATGTGGATGGTGGGTAATGGGCTGCATGGGCTGATTCTCTATGGGCTATGGTTTGAAGCATAAATTGACTAAGCGAATCTGAGGCTGGCTAGTGAGTCTGAATCCAATGAGGTGCTAATTTTAGAGGTTTTCCTTCCTTCAGGCATTTGTTTTTTGCAATTCTCGCAACTTTTCAGGCAGTGCCTCCATACGAGGCTCATCATTAGGCTTATGTAAAAATGCAGTGTCTACAGTATGACTGCATTATGCCCATAGGTTACTGAAATACTGATTGTCCTACAAGTTTACAACTTCCTTCTCTACAATATCTACCTTGTGATATTCTGCATCACCTTGAGGACTTGACATGGCTCTGAAAGCACTAAAGGTGACTTCTTCATCTTGGACTCTCATTTTCAGTTCACCTTTCCGCACATCAATGATCGCTCTGCATGTTGCCCCTATATTCCCCATATGTGTTTCAATTTTGTTCAGCATTGACTCATTCTTTTCAAACTTCTTTGAAGTTTTAACAATAAACGTGCTCATGAGGTCTTCTAAGGAAGGATTCTGCTCAGCTCTTTGATTATTATTATCAGTAGGAGGTTGCAAGACATTCTCTGTATTGGCATATGACAAGTTCGGATGGTAAAAGTTAGGCATAAAATTGCCTCTATAGTTGTTGAAATTTTGATTGTTCACATATTAAACTTGCTCATATCCTCCGTCAGGTAAGAGCATTCTATTGGCAGCATGAACTTCAATAGATGGTTGGCCCTGTTGATTGGTCAGTGATGCTAGATGAGTCGTGAGAGATGACACTTGAGCTGTAAGTGCAACAATATGACCCACCTCGTATATACCAGCCACTTTAGTGACAGTAGATCGTTCACTCGGCCACTGGAAATTATTAATGGCCATCTCCTATAATAAAACATAGGCGTCTTCAACAGATTTCTTAAACATGATTCCTCCAGCAGCTGCATCGACCATGGTTCTATTTTGACCATTCAACCCATTGTACAATAATTGAATTTGAACCCAATCTTTAAAATTATGTTGTGGGCACATTCTAAGTAGATCTTTAAAGCGCTCCCAAGCCTCATACAGATTCTTAGTCTCTAACTGCCTAAACATGCTAATTTCTGTTCTTAGTTGGGCTAATTTAGCAGGTGGAAATAACCTCGCAAGAAATGTTGTAGCCATATCCTGCCACGTCATAATGCTCCCCGTCAGAATAGATTGCAGCCAACCCCTCGCTTTATCCCTTAAAGAGAATGGGAACAAGCGTAGCCTGATGGTCTCTTTAGTGACTCCATTCATCTTTATTATATTTTTCATCTCCAAGAACATCCGTAAATGGACATTGGGATCCTCTACAGCTGAACCCCCAAACTGGTTCTTTTACAACATGTTGATAAATGCAGGTTTCGGCTCAAAGTTATTGGCATTGATTGGTGGGTGCGCAATCCCAGAATAGTTATGGTCAATGACTGGTTTAAAATGATCTCTGATTGCCACCTAGAGTGGGTTGTTCTCTATATTTTCAACTGTCATTGCTTCTTTCTCAAATTTCCTTTCTTTCCTTAGTCTCATCGATGTTCTTTCTATTTCTGGATCAAACAGAAGCGAGTCAAGACTTGTGGATCTTCGCATTCACTGAAGCACCGAAGACAAGAAAAAGTACGAAAATAAAAATAAAAATAACAATAAAATAATACTTAAAAAATAAAAAATCTAAATCTAAATTAAAACTAAGGTTATTTGGTAATAGTGTTAATGTGAATTGAATTAACAATCTCTGGCAACAGCGCTAAAAACTTGGCATGATATTTTATATCGTACAGCAAGTGTACGGTGTCAAGTTTTAGTAAAGATAAGTGAAAGAGTGTCAACCCACAGGGATTGTATTCAACTCACACTAAGTACTATAATTGATAATCCTAACTTTATTCAGAAAAAAAACTAAATTTAGATTAAAAACTAAATAAACAAGATAGTAAAATGTTTGATAAGGATAATCCAAGAAGAGATGGATTCTAGAGTCTGATTTCACCTAGTTATCCCCTATGTATTTGTCATGCCATTCAATCCTTATTCAGTTGTGTTGGTTATAAGTCAAGAATTCTAAAATATTCCACTCCCTCTCCCGAGCAATAGTGAAAAGATTATTAATTATAGACTTCGATATCCCTATAAAAATCTAATAATTAACAACTCATTATGATTTGTGATTTTTTGTTAAAGACTTCAAAGGAATTATAGATTCTCCCGAACTCTATAAAACTCCTAGGTTATATTCTCTAGATCCTATTCAAAATCTCTCTCTCCCAAGTGATAGATTTTAAACATTAATCATCTCAATTTTTGGCCAACAAACAAGAAGAATTAAACGCAAAAGAATATAAATAAGCCAAATTATAACTTTATAACAATCAAATTGGCAGACAACACATAGGTTCAAGCATTGGCTACATCATCCTCTAGATAATAGATTTAGTTCATGACCAAATATATAAACAATGAAAATAGGGTCATGAATCTAATAGAAATCATTAGAATTTAAAGAAAGAAACTATAAGATTAAACCCGAATCGAATCCTTTCGCCTTCGGACGTCACCGCATTCGTCTCCTCTTATCGCTCTTCGATCTTTCTCTTTGGATCTCTCTAAAAATATGTGTTTTGTGTCTTGAGTTGTGTATTAACCTCCTCCTTAGGGTTTTGGACATACTTGTGTATTTATAGGGAAGTCCTGGAGTCCTTATGTCTGTAGAATACTGAATTTTGATGTTTCAGGAAGTCTGCCGCATCGTCGTAATGTCAGAATTGGCAACACGGCGCCCAACTATCGGGATACATGTATAGAGTGTTATCGGGGCATCGTGACGATACAATGGCGTCGTGACGCCAGACCAAAATTTCAAGATGTGATTTTTCACATATTCTGCTTTCCCGCGTGCTTCTGATGCATCCGTAAGGTCCCAAAACAAGTACATTTGCCCCAAGATCCATGTTCCAATGCTTCCTATTAATAAAACATAAAATAAACTACAAAATACATTAAATGATACGAAACATAACAAAATAGTAAGCTAAGAATGCATGAATAAGTGGGTATAAACCGTACTTATCAGTCGCGTGGAGATATTGTCATATGCAAGATACGGAGTGAGGATAACATATCAAATCTTCTTACCAAGGCCATCCTTTCTAAGTTATTTGATAAGCATGCACAGGTAATGGGTATGAGATACTATCAGTTATGGCACTAGAGTAAGTGGGAGAAATTGTTGGAGTTTGTACTCGGCTTACTGATTTCTCATGTATTTTCCTGTAAATACATGTATGAAAATATTTTTTTATGAATAAAATATACAGTTTCGTCGATATATTATCTTTTAAAATGGTAAAGACGTACAAGACATATGAATGATTAAGTTATAACGTAATTGTAAAAGCGTCACAATTGACATTGAGAAATGTTATAACAGTATCATTTTTAAATTGTTCCTATTTAAGTTTTACATTCTTGGTCCATAAATAAACCCGGGAGACCGTTACGTGTAGTATATAAAAATATTATATTTCGATGGTTTATCTCAGTGAGCCATGAGTCTATGGAGACTCGTATAGATATGTAGGTGTTCATAGCAGATGAGCATTGAACGTGTCACGAAATATTCCTAATAGATGGTATGCTTACGTCAATAGGAATCTTCTCAAGTTGAGTAGCACGGTGATCTTTTGACTTGAGATACCACGGTGGATATATGAGTTATCCTTCACACTTTGATGGTAGTCATGTCTTCGACCTTTTTAGGTTAGACCTCCACATGTTCATTGGGTGTAAACGGATGCTAATGATATCCGCTGATGTATCCAGAGAGGATCCTTCCGTCCTGCGTATAGGATTTAGGTGTCCACTTCAAGAGATTGTGATTTATAAAAATCATGGCCACGGTACACTCGGAAATGAGTTCTGAGTGTTATTGATAAATCACGGATCTATACGTCAACAGGATTATACCTTATGAGATTTGACGATTATATTTATGTCTCTTGTTTATATATGGATACCTATGATGGAAGTATTATACGTATGCGAAGATCTCAACTTATATGGTCTTACTAATCAAAAATACTCGTAGAGCACTAGGGCGACTTATAACGAATAATATTGATTATTCAGAAATTGTTTAATGGTTAAACGAAAATTACACATGCGGGGACATTCGGTAATTTCCTAAATTAATTTCTATATGTATTAGACATATAATTTGATTAGATATACATTAATTAATTACCAAATGAATTTGAAATATATGTTAACCATGGATGTATTTTGTCATTTAGTGTAAATGTAGAAATACATTATATATTTAATTAAATGAATTAATTAATTATAATGTTAATTAATCAATTCATTAAATAAATGTATTTTAATATACAAGTATATGTCTTTTAAGAATATGACATGTGTTATATGTTTAAATGATGAAATGTGGATTTATTTTGTGTGAGTGGGATTAGATATTTTTTGGTTGAAATTATTTTGATTAAAATATTTATTTTTTCTCTCCCTTTGGAGGGCCATTTTCGGCCACTACACAATAAAAGGGAAATCGTTCCCTTTTCTTCCCTAATTCAACAACAACAACCAAAAGAAAACCCTAAGAAAAGGAAAAAAAATAGTGAGATAAAAAAACTCAAATTTAAGCTTAAAGATTTGGAAATTCAAGGTAAGTTTATTAATCTTTTAAGTAGAAAATTATTTCCTTTGTTTTTGTTGAACACATGTGATGTTTTTGATTTTCTCTTCTCTTGAATTTGGGTTTTGCTTGTTGGATGCCTGTTGGGAAGTATATATACATGTGTGTTGAAACTTTGAGCTTAATAATGGTTATTAGAGTTCAATTTTCTCTAGGAAAATTAAGTTGCCACTCTAGAGTTTTTATGCTACTTTATGAATTCCTAGAATTGTTCTTGAGTGTTTTTGGATGTTGTGAGACTTTAAGAATGTTGGAAGGATTATTCTAATACTAGATTGAAAGTCAATTTTGTATAATTTGATTAATTTAATTAATTGGAATTTTTAGGGTTTATGCCTGATACTAAATTTGGGCTTTTCATTTTAAAGATGTAATTGAGTATATAAGAAGTATACTAATCATTTTAGTAGTGTTTTGGAAACACTTAAATATGTAATTGGAACTTTTGGACTAAAATGAATAAAATACAAAAAGTTTAAATTTTTGGGTATTTCCAGCTAAAGGATATTTTGGACATTTCCAAATTTGATTTTGGATTCAATATTAAAATAAATCATTTATTTTAATAGTTTAAAGAAAAATTTTTGAAATTCGAAAAATTCAATTTTTCACCTTCTGCTGCGCTACCTGGCAAAATCACAAATACTCTAACACTTATCTCAATTGATGACTCTAGAGCTTCTAGCATTAGACAATAAAAGAAAACTTTTAAAAATTTAATCCAGCATTGTTCAATAACATTTATAACTAGAAACATCTCACTTGAATAGACACGTGAAGGCATGTTTATCCGATACTCAAAAGTAAACAGATGATGAAACGTGTGGTGTTGAAGTTCAATCTTTTGATCAAATTATTGCTCATTAAAAAGTTACAATATTGATTGTAAAGCTTGAGCTTCCACTTAGGTTTGTGGAGTATTATGTGTTTAGGGATATGATAAGTTACTACAACCCATTAGTGAAAAACATGTGTAGGAATACTTTAAAGAGTGAAATCTTTAAGTTGTATAATTCTTAAAAGGCTAAAATCATGGATGTATTGGAGATTAATGATAGTAGAGTGGCAATTACTACAGACTTGTAGACTACTAGTAATCAAAAGAAAGGTCACATGGTTGTTATGGGGTATTTCATTGACAACTCTTGGCATTTATAAAGTCGAATCTTAAGGTATATTTTCTATGAATTTGGAAGAGTTTTTATATTCATTGATGTTTGAAGAACTTTTATATTCACTCAAACTCTTAACATTATCAGCTATATACAGTTACATGTTTTAATAGATGAATGTATCATTTATATACTTATTTCAGGTTTGGATATGTGTGATAAGTGTGGTTTATACCTGTAGGCACTGTATTTTTACATGTAAGTCCCGATGATGAGTCTCGTACGGAGGCACTACCTTTTAAGTCACGGAAGTCGCGGGAAACGGACGTCGGAAGAGAAGGGTCAAGAACTGACATTTTGGTGGATTTAATTCGCTCGTTTAAGCTTCGGGTTTGCTCATTCGGTCTCAGTTTTAAAATTTATCCCCGGCCCAAACCAAACCTACTTTCACCTCTCACCAAAACACAAACATCAAATAAACCCATGCACCTCACGCCCAGTCACCCCATTCACAAAGCAAAACAAACAAAGCACAAACACCAAATAAATCCATGCACCTCACGCCTCTCCCCCATTCACAAAACAAAACAAACCCTAAAAGACCAAACACAAACCAATAAACAAAGAGAACCACACCAATCACAAACAAACAAAAAAACCCATGCAAACACCCATAATCCCCACGTGAAACAACCACTCAACAAAGCCACCAATTCCTTCACAAACAAAACAAACAAATACTAAACAACAAAAAACCAAACACAAATAAACAAAGACCAAACACTAACCAACAAATCAACAAACCCATCTTCTCAAATAAGCCCATGCACCCTCCATGCATTTAACCCTCTCCCACGTAAACAACAAGTCACAAACAAACACAAACACAAGCAACACCCATAACACACCCATGCATAACCCATAACACCCCCTCACCTTCGCTCCCCTATAAAAAGAAACTCTAACCACAGCCTCAAGCTAGCTAGTTCATTCTAAGGAAAGAAAAGAAAATAAGCCAAGCATTCACGCCTATAACCTCAAAAAAAAACCCCTCCTTGCCGTGAACAAACAACCCATAGTACACTCCATTCACGCCCAAACTCCACCCACTGACTCACGCACATTGCCACACAAACCCCCCATCCACTCACGGCAAAACAACTAAAGAACAAAGCAATAGATTCAGCAAATAACCCTCAAACTGCCGCTTAAAACACTCACTGTCCAGCCCCAAAACAGCCGCATAAACTCCTCTGAACTACACGCTAAAACTCCCCCTAAAGCCACGCGAACCAGCCCTCATTCTGCCCTTGCACTTCAGGCCAACTAGCCCTCACTGCAACCACCTAAAGCCACGCCAACTAGCCTTCACTGCAGCCCTCTAAAGCCACGCAAGCCCTCATTCTACCCCTTAAACTCACGCAAACCAGCCCTCATTCTGCCCCTTAAACTCACGCAGATCATCCCTCCATTCTGCCTCCCTTATTCACGCAAAACATCCCCTGAATTTGTCCCGACAACCACCAAAAACTGCACCAAAAATAACCCCATATTACTGAAAAAGAATACCCCCAAACAGCCCCTAAAAAATGCAAAAACTGCCATTCAAACTGCATCAACATCACCGAAAATCTGCACTGAAAAATTGCTTCAAAACACCGCAAAAGAGTCCCTAAAATCTGCACTACATTACCGAAAATTTGCCCCTGAAATATTCCAGAATTTGCCCCAGAACCGCACCTCAAAACACCGCGAAACAGTCCCATATTACCGTAAAACAGTAAGCTTAAACCGTGACCAGAAATCGCAGTGAAACGGAGTGAAAACAGCAACAGCGAAACAGTGAAGGAAAATGTCGAACCAGTGAACCGGAGGAGTTGCGGAGTATCAACCCTTCCGACGGCCGTGTAACGCGCTTTCGAGAAACGAAAAAAGAGATTAGACCTGAGGGCACCTTCTTTATTTATTATTCTTCCTTTTTTTATTTATTTTAATATATTATCGCAGGAGAGTCGTTTGTTGATGCATGATGTGAATTCCGGGTGAACGGAATGCGTGTTCTCTTTTGTGGTATATCGGATGGAAACCCGGACGTAAATTTCGTAGCCGAATCCGAATGGACGGTAGTGCGGTTTGCACTCGGGATACAATGCCACGTACTACTTAAGAGACACGTATTTCGTTTCATCCAAACATGTATGCAAGCATGATTATTCGTTAGCATGTTATTTATTTAAGTCGTTAGTATGTTATTTATTTCTTAAGCATGATTTAGTTTAGTGTGTTATTTATTTTTATGCATGATTTAGTTATTTTCTTTCACAATAGGAATTTAAATTGCGTTTATGTTTAGGATGTCATTTATTCTTTGTATTTGATGATTCAACATGCTCATTATGTGATATCGTATGTTTACCGTTGTGATAATTACTTTCAAAGCATGCAAACTTAGACTAGGATTTACTTTGATGAATGCGAACTAGATCTAAGTTACTCTTGAGCATATCTGTTGCGTAGATTCGGTTAAGATATTGCACAAATCACATCATTACAAGTGGCATAACTAAGGGATCATTCCGAACCCAACAGGTTTGAGGTCTTCCCTTGCGAGGGGTGAGTGCGGCCTTAAATCTTTGTCCCGGTTCACACCGGGTGGCGACTTCATGTTATTTCTCCGGTTTAGTCCCCCGCGGGCTACTTCGTACTCCCAACCAGGCCGCGAGCCCGGAACAGCGTCGTTCATTTCTGTGTCCTACAATACCCACTTATTCATGTATTCTTAACTTACTAATTTGTTAGATTCCGTATAATTTAATGTATTTTATAGTTTATTTTATGTTTTATTTGTAGGAAGCATTGATATATGGATCTTGGGTAGTTATACGTGTTTTGGGACCATACAAACGCATCAGAAGCACGCGATAAAAGCAGAAATGCGGAAAACACACAAACTTGGATCCTGCCACGCGTCGCGACGCGCCTTCACTAAATGCCATACAAAATACCGAGACTTGGGCGCCGCGGCGCCCAAAGACTAGTGCAGCGGCACCCCGCAACGACCTAGAATGCTGATTTTAGGGTTTTACATGCCCAATGACTCCAAGGCTCTATTATAAATAGATTAGTTCGTCCAAACTCAATGGAGGAGGCTAATACAAAGCACAAAACATAAAAACAAATTTTCTTAGAGATCCAATAAGGAGGATTGAAGAGCGACAATAGGAGACGAAGGCGATGACGTCCGAAGATGAAGAGATTCAATTCGGGTTTTATCTTCTTATTTCTTTTTAGAACTCAAATGATTTCCATTAGATTTATGACTTTGTTTTCATTATTTTTATCTATTTCCATGAACTAAACTCCTTAATTCTGGAGAATGATGTAACTGATGCTTGAACCTTTATATTGATTGTCGATATTGTTATGAAGTTTTATTGAGTTATTTATATTCTTTTGAGTTTAATGTTTCTTGGTTGCTGACCCCAATTAAGATGATGAATGTTTAGAATCTATCACTCGAGAGAGGGGATTTTGAATAGATCTAGAGAATATAACCTATGAGTTTTATAGAGTTCGAGAGTATATATAAATTCCTTTGAAGTCGTTAACATAGAATCATAAAGCGTAACGAGTTGTTAACTACTAGATTTTTATAGAGATATCAAAGTCTGTAGTTGATGATATTTTTATTGATACTCGAGAGAGGGAGTGGATATTTTTGGAGTCTTGACTTATAAACAATATAACTGAACAAAGGTTAATTGGCTTGACAAATATATAGGGGATAGATAGGTGAAATCAAACTCTGGAATATCTATCGTATTAGTTCCTCATATCTAAATATTTTTATATTTTATTTATTTAATTAAATCTTTGTTAATTATCGTCTAAATAAAGTTAGGATTATCAATTGTAGTATTTAGTTCGAGTTAACGCAATCCATGTGGGTTCGACACTCTTTCACTGATTTATACTAAAACTTGACACCGTACACTAGCGGTACGATATAAAATATCACAAAAAGATTTTGGTGTCATTGCTGGGGATTGTTTGTTAATTCACATTAATACTATTACCAAGTAATCTTATTTTTAATTTAGATTTTTATTTTTATTTTTATTTTTATTTTTATTTTTAGTTTTGTATTTATTTTGTTTGTTTTGTTTTTTATTTTGTTTATTGATTTTTTCTTTTTCTTTCGGTGCTTCAGTGAATGCGAAAATCCACAAGTCTCGACTCACTCCTATTTGATTCTGAAATAGAAAGAACAGTGAGGAGACTAAGGAAATAAAGTAAAATTTAACAAGAAGCAATGGCAGCTGAAAACATAGAGATCAACCCACGTCAGGTGGCAATCAGAGATCAATTCAAGCCAATCATTGATGATACCTGTTCTGGGATTGCCCATCAACCAATCAACGCCAAAATTTTTGAGCTAAAACCTGCATTTATTAACATGGTACAAAGAAATCAGTTTGGGGGTTCAGCTGTAGAGGATCCCAACCTACACTTAAGGATGTTCCTGGAGATCGCAGATACCATAAAGATAAATGGCGTGAGTAAAGAGGCTGTCAGGCTACGCTTATTCTCATTCTCTTTAGGGATAAAGCATGGGATTGGCTTCAATCAATACAGACGGGGAGTATCATGACATGGCAGGATATGGCCACGAAATTTCTTGAGAGATTCTTTCCACCAGCTAAATCATCTCAATTGAGGGTAGAAATTAGCATATTTAAGCAGCTTGAGACTGAGACTTTATATGAAGCATGAGAGCATTTTAAGGATTTACTCCGAATATGACCACAACATGATTATGTAGACTAGGTCCAGATTCAGTTGTTCTATAATGGGCTGAATGGTTTGAATATGACTGTGGTTGATGCGGCAGCTGGAGGAGCTCTATTCAAGAAATCAGCTGAGGACACCTACAATCTGTTAGAAGAAATGGCCATTAACCATTTTCAATGGCCAAGTGAATGCTCTACGGTAACCAAAGTGGCTGGAATACATGAAGTAAACCCTCTTGTGGCACTAACAGTTCAGATTCCACCCTATATACCCAAGTAGTAGCCCTCACAAATCCACGAGCGCAAGCATCTATTGAATCAGCGACGGCTACAAATATGTTGTTATTGGAAGGAAACATGAACTTTGAGCAAGTCCAATATGTGAACAATCAGAACTTCAACTGCTATAGAGGCAATCCTGTGCCTAACCGCTATCATTCAAACTTGTCATATGCTAATACAGAGAATACCTTGCAACCTTCATCAGGCTTCGACTATCAAAGAGCTGAGTAGAAATCTTCCTTAGAAGATTTCATGTGCACGTTTGTTGCTAGTACTTCAGCGAGGTTTGAGAAGAATGAATCAAGGCTGAACAATATTGAGACACACATGGAAAATATCGTGGCAACAATGAAGTCCTTAGAAACAAAAATTGGGCAGATTACTTCCTCCATGACCAAACAACAGTAAGGGATATTTAGATAAAACTGCCACACAGCCAAGCTACCTTTTTCATACCAACAGCCAGTGGATACCAAAGAAGAAGCTACCATGACCACCATTTGGGTGGTTGTGTCTGGCTGAAGATGTTTAACTTAGCGCTAGCGGGGAGGTAACCCTTGCATTTGTTTTATTAATATTTTCTTTATTTTTAATTTTTATTTTATTGTGTGTTATTTGTTTATTTATTCATTTTGCATGCTATTTCTGCAGGTAGCACGAGACACACAAAGCCCGCGCAACCAAATTCTCACCAGCAGGAGCCTGATCAACTTCATACACGGTAGTGTTATTCCTCACTCTTGTTTCTCTATATTTATTTTACATTGAGGACAATGCCAATTTTATGTTTGGGGGTGTGTGCATGTAGTCGTTCCTGCTATATAAAAAAATTATTAATTGTTTTTTTTTTTTTTATTCCTTGATAGTAAAGCATAAGCCTAATGATGAATTTGTTTGCTTTAGATGAAGTTTTAGAAATGATAAGTCTCAATTGATTTTTATCTGATGCCTTGAGTAGACGATCTAGGTTAGACTCGTAAGCACTTAATAATAGGTTTTTAGTAGCACGAACTTAAGTAATTGGCAAAGTGACCAGTTGACGAAATTGTTTACCGATGAATGATCGTTTTCTTAGATATCTATCTAAATATGCTAATATTATGATTTATATATGATAAGAAAAAGAAAAAGAAACCACCTACAACCGATAAGTGTGAAGCTACCCATGGGCGAGTGCTAGGACCACCATGAGGAGAAATGTTACCTTAAAAGGTATGTGTATTGAAAAAAATATAACAAAAAAATTGAAAAAAAAAAAGATGAAAAATCATACCATACGAAGTAAAGAAAGGCAAATACAGAATAAATTTGAGATATCTAGGTTGGTTTGACCCATCAGATCTCAATTTTTGAGACGAAATCATTGAGTTGGCTTACTTTGGAGTCGAGCTGTGAATGAACCTTTACACACACACACTAGTGTGTCTGGCTTAGATAATATATTCAAGAACTTGGATTTGAGTCGCAGTTGAGTACTTTAAAGGTTCTTTGATTTCATTGATAAGCATTCTTTGAGGACAACAATATGCAAAACTATCAGGATTATTTTAATTATTTTCAAATTTTTGCATGATTGTGTGTGAATGACGTTTATGGGTATCGTCGCTGTAAGCCTTCACGAGACTATAACTCATCCAATAGGGCCGCCTAGGGGTTTAAAGGCTTGTTACATACGCTAAATACAATCGTGATCCCTACGAAAGTGGCTTAGTTAATTTTGTTACTTATTGTTTGATTTATTTATTTTATTTTATTTTGTCTTTTGCTCGGGACTAGCAAAACCTTATGTTTGGGGGTGTTTGATAATTGTGATTTATACCCACTTATTCCTAAATTCATAGCTTACTATTTTGTTAGATTCCGTATAATTTAAAGTATTTTATAGTTTATTTTAAATTTTATTTGTAGGAAGCATTGATAAATGGATCTTGGGATACTTATACGTGTTTTGGGACCATACGAACGCATCGGAAGAACGCGGGAAAAGCAGAAATGCGAAAAACACACAAACCCGGAACCTGCTGCACGTCGCGTCGCGCCTTCGCTAAATGCCATATAAAATACCAAGAATTGGGCGCAACGGCGCCCCGCAGCGACTCAGAATGCTGATTTTAATGCCCAATGACTCCAAGGCTCTATTATAAATAGATTAGTTCATCCAAACTCAATGGATGAGGCTAATACTTAGCACAAAACATAAAAACTCATATTTTTATAGATCCAATGAGGAGGATTGAAGAGCGACAAGAGGAGACGAAGGCGCTGACATCCGAAGATGAAAAGATTCAATTCGGATTTTATCTTCTTGTTTCTTTCTTAGAACTGTATTGATTTTCATTAGATTCATGACTTTATTTTCATTATTTTTATCTATTGTCATGAACAAAAACTCCTTAATTCTGGAGAATGATGTAACTGATGCTTGAACCTTTATATTGATTGTCGATATTATTATGAAGTTTTATTGAGTTATTTATATTCTTTTGAGTTTAATGCTTCTTGGTTGCTGACCACAATTAAGATGATGAATGTTTAGAATCTATCACTCGAGAGAGGGGATTTTGAATAGATCTAGAGAATATAACCTATGAGTTTTATAAAGTTCGAGAGAATATATAAATTCCTTTGAAGTCGTTAACATAGAATCATAAAGCGTAACGAATTGTTAACTACTAGATTTTTATAGAGATATCAAAGTCTGTAGTTGATGATATTTTTACTGATACTCGAGAGAGAGTGTGAATATTTTCGGAGCCTTGACTTATAAACAATATAACTGAACAAAGGTTAATTGGCATGACAAATACATAGGGGATAGATAGGTGAAATCAAACTCTAGAATCTCTATCGCATTTGTTCCTCATATCTAAATATTTTTATATTTTATTTATTTAATTAAGTCTTTGTTAATTATCGTCTAAATAAAGTTAGGATTATCAATTGTAGTATTTAGTGCGAGTTAACGCAATTCTTGTGGGTTCGACACTCTTTCACTGATTTATATTAAAACTTGACACCGTACACTTGCGGTACGATATAAAATATCACAACAAGTTTTTGGCGAATTGCCTGACGTTGCGACGCGTACTGGCGAATTGCCCCTGATATGGTTCTGGAAAGTCAGTGTCCCGACGCCAAAGGACTAGTGTCGCTACACATAAAGCATATGAGACTCACTACCTCGATTTTATTTTATGGAAATCACGACGCGTGAGGGAGGCACGACTCCTAACCTTTAAGTCGCGACGCGGAGAACTAAGGTTTCTCACTGCCTCACCTGATTGGGTGAGCGTCGCAAAGCCCATGTCCAGTGTCGCGATGTGTGACCATATTCCCATTATCAGTTTTTATCAATTTTAGTTTTATCCTAAGATATTATAGGGCACTCTAAAGGTCTCGTATAAGTGTGTGGACACACAATAAGTCATGTCATAAGCATATAACATCAACCATGTATTGCATTTGCTTTTCTATTTATTAGAAGAAAACTAACGATTTCTTTGGCCTTAGATTGACGTCAAGGCACTCAAAGATCACATACGCCGTGTTCCACACCCGACTTGCTGTAGCACAGTGAGTGGAGTACTTACTCAAAATTTTGTTATTCTTCCTATATGGTTTTCATTAAAGCTTATTAAACTTTTGTTTCATTTGTTTTGAGATAATTTCTATACTGAAATGAGAGTAATGAATTAAATAGAAGTAGTTTTAATACAGTTTATTATCAGTTACATGTTTGGGTATAAAAATTATTTCTAGACATGATTTTCATTATTTTCGAAAGGCATGGGTGAAAAACTCACCTCAGATGTAACTTTGTACAGATATGGAATTGACGGATATAGATATCGTGTGCACACGCAATTCAGGACTATGGATGATTGATACCCCTAGATCTCAGATTTTGATTCATTAGGGTAGCATAGATCTTCACCAACGACTCTGGATTTGTGGCTTTGGGGACAGCGAGAAGTGGCACCCCAAGACCACCAGATTATGCGTAAGAGGGGACGCTCCCGAGCGTCAGATTACCAGCAGATTCTCAAATATCACAGATATATATTTTTTTTAAAATGATTTATCATTATAGTTTTGAAAGGAAAACCTTATTTATGTTTTATAAATTCAGAAGTTGATTCACTGTTTCTGAGCATCCATTAATACTTTTTATTTTTTTTAGTTTTTATAGCTCCACTCACTTAGTTTTTTAGAACTCACCCCCCTCCCCCCCACTCTCCAGTTTTTGCAGGACCATTCCACTGGTGAGTTACAACCATATTTTGGAGACATGGATCAAGGACAAGAGCAACACTACAGTCACAAGTCATAGGGGTCCATCATGTCAAACATATATTCACACAGAATATAGTTCCTTTTATTTTCTTTTAATGTATGACATGTATATGCTTGTACAGAGTACTCAGACTATGTATGTTCATTATAGTTTATGTATTAACACACGCTTATAAAATGTGTGTGCATGCATATTGTTAAGGTAAAAGTTATTTAAGATAAGAAAATAATAGTATTTCAAGTTAATAGTCAGTGGCTGAGATGGCAGTGGAATCTGACATCGGCCGGTAGCTTTGCAGATAGAGGATGTTACACATGGTTTGGTGTGTGGCTGTGGATATTTTACATAGATATAGAACCTAGTACTTCTTATGAGAAGTAGATGGGTATTTCCATAAGGGTTGATTTGGTACTTGAATGATTAGAGCACTCAAGTCTTTCTATTATGAATAGAAAGATTAATATTCATAATAGTTATAATATATCATTCATTAGAGAATTAAAGGTACTTATAAAATAAAATAATTAGAAGAGCATAACCTAAAGTTAATAATTTAGAATATTTGATTAAAGAATTTTAATTAATATTTCGGGAATATAGAAGCTCAAAGTTGTAGATCCATTCCCCCGTGCTAGCTCGATATACTATAGAAAATCATATAATAATTGGATAGTCCAATTATGAATCCACATGCATAATAATATATTTTGTTAAAATTATTAATGTGATTAATAATTGAAGTCATACTTGAAAACTATATTAAATAAATTTAATATAAGGTTTTCATTATTTAATGATTATGAGATAATCATATACATTTATATTTATATTTTGTAAATATTAAATTATTTGATAATTTAATTATTATTTGAATTAAAATATGTATTAATATTTGATATTAATACACATTATTTCAAAATAAGTTACAAAATATGTATTAAGGTGGAAGTTTAATATCTTTTTTATGAAGACATTTAACCATGAATTTTGTTGTTATAAAATTTGAAAAGTTTGGTCAAAATGCCCAAGGATTTAGGGATATGATGGTAATTTTAATTACAATGATATTAATTTAAACCCTAGCATATAAAAGCAAAATTTGTTTTGTTTTGTGATCTAATTTTTCTTTTGCACATACCTTCACCACCTTTCTTATATTTTCTCTCAAGTGTTGAAAGAAAAAACATAGAAGAAAAATGGTGTGACATTTTTTTCTCTAAAGAGTATAGAGAATAAATTTATGAGTGAAACTCACATTTCGATTCATTGGTATCGAGTAATAGCATGGAAGGACGAGTGGTGTTGACGAAACCATCTTCTCATTCTTTTTCGAGGCTGATTCAGGGTTGTCTTTGGGCTATTTTGGAGGTTAAAAACACTCATAACTGTTGCGAAGATTTAGCATTATGAGCAGAATTTGTGGTATTGTGCAGTGAATAGTAACCGTGAGTACAGTAGCAGTACATAATAAGCATGAGCATTGTAGTAGTGAATAGTAACCACGCGCTATGTAGCACGACTGTAGTAGTGAATAGTAATCGTGAGACTGTAGCATGGATAATAAAATTATTATTATTCATAAAAAATAATAAATAAATAAGATCTTTTCTAGATTCAGCTTCAGAGAGGAAATGATATAAAGAAATTTTTCAAGATCGATCCCAGTACCTAACATTGCTTCCGCTGCATAGGAAATCGGTTTCCTACAATATAATGAAAGAATTCAGAAAGTTTTACTTGGCCAAAAACATGTGGTCCATATTGACCGTAATAATTAGTTGTATATGTATAACCAAATTGAGGTCCCACACGATTAAATTTGGCACATGCAGATATGCCCGGAACTTATAATGACAAAACATCTATGATAGATGTCAAATATGATCAGTAAACTAGAGAATGTTATATTCCAACAGATGAGCAGCAAGTCCAAGTTATTTTAACTCTACGTGGGAAATCGGCTTCTTATAATTGGCATCAAGAGCGAGGTTGAAAAGTATTATAACTCTTCTCTTTTTATTTTAATTATATGATAATTATGATTAGTTTATTTTTAATGTCTGAGAAGTATGAAAAATAAAATTTTATATATTATAAGAGTTGGCATAAAAAATAAATAATTTTATGAGATAAAATAAATTCATATGGTGAATATTTTTTTTTTTTAAATGCATTGGTCGTAAATTTTTCCGACACTTATTTTTATTTTATTTATTTTTGGGTTGTAAGGCCATAAGTCCAATTTTACAAGTGTTGTAAATATATATATGTATGTATTTTGAGTTGTATCATTTTATGTAATATTATGGAGGCGTTCCCGTTAACAACATTGTAAGGAGTTACATTACGGAAGCCATTCCATGAAGCAAGAATTGAAATCCAATGGATATCTTGGTAGTTAATGTACTAATTATATTAGTATAGAAAAATAAGAGCTCGGTCAATTCATTAGTTTTGTTATATGTTTATTTTAATTCAAATTGTTTGAATAACATGTAATATAGTATAAGATGCACACTCATGTATTATAATATGTCATGACATTATATGTATGTTTAATTAATCAAAGCATAAAAGTTATGTAAATTTAAATAGTTTAAATTTAGATTCTTACATGTAAATTAAATAGTTTAATTTAAATAATTTAAAAATTTTGTAATTCGGAAAAAGACAATTAATATGAGACTAGTTATTTATTTTGGTATATATGATGGAAACCTGGATATAAATTCCATAGCCGATTCCGAATGGATGGTATTATGATTTGCAGTCGGGATACAATTTCTCGTACCAAATAAAACTAACATAAGTCTCCTATATTTTTAATTAAATAGTTTAATTAAATAATTATTAACATTCGAATTAAAAAAATGAACTTCAAATAGTTAACTAAAATTTTAAGAGTTAAATTTGAAATAGCTCACTAAAAGGAATACTTAATTAAATTGTCTAATTAAGTTATGATAGTTAAGACTAATAAAATTAGTGAACAAAACTTTAAGTGTTAAAATTTAGAGATATCAATAATAATCCACTAGTATTTGTTAGGTTATGTTTTTAGCAGTGCATAATCTAAAAAAATTAGATATTAATGTAATGGAAATCTTAAACTATAAAATAGTGAGTGAGAGAGTGATATATGATAATATAACCTGCAATCTCTATTGTTAGTTCGATAACGTGAGATTCGAAATGCGCCTTGAGACGACTTTGTTTTCGTCCCCCTACGGATGGTGTCCATTTTAGGTCAATAACAAGATCAGATTCCGAAAGGATAGGAATTGTAAATGTATCGGGTGAATTGATCCACCCTACGGCAGCACTTCACTAGTTAAGTCCTAGAGTTTCGAATCAACAGGTTACACTCACGAAGGAATGATTAAATATTAATCAAAATTCATTGATCAAATCAAATGATGGTTTATTTAAATAGGGATAAGAGTTATTCCCGCATATATCAATCAATTGAGATTGTCTCGATCTAGTATGTAAATATTTGACCTACCCTATGACGGTACTTATTTGTGGAATGTTTGGTTTATGTGGCACAGTAATTATTTTTAGGTTTAATTCATTTTACATGGTTCATGCATCATGTTTGATTTTATGTCAAAATACTTGTAATGATTTTAATATGCGAAGAATAAAATTTTGAATGCATGTTTGATTGTAAAATATTTCAGCCATTTTCTCAAATTATTTCCCTGCTAACGATAAAAATATGAGCATTGTCCTGATCCTTTGAAGACCTTAAATTTACCCCGAATGAGGAGTGTCTTCTAGAGCTAAGATATACATGATACTCACCAAAGGTGGTTACGATCAATGAGAAGACTCATTACTACTTGCTAGCAGAGATGTCTGATGTTCGTGCTGCAAAGCATGAACCAATGGTTATTGTTGGGGCGATTGTGGGACCCCGAAGGTCTGATGGATTTCTCGCGCAGCGGAAGTGGGTCTAAAACATGGATATCAATCATGGATGTATTTTTAAATTATTTTATGGAATACTATATTCAGTTACGAGTCCGAAGGAAAACAATCGAGGCCGAATCAAAGTCCGGAAACTTCAGAACGGAAAAAATGAAGTTTCAGCGCTCAGGGGCAGCAGCTCTCCGCGTGAATCGACGCGCAGGCTAGGGAGTCATAACGCCCAATCTGTGAATGCTCGACATCACGATGTTCAAGGGTGAGCATCAAAACGCCTACAGCTCTGAGAGCTGTGTGTCGTGACACCGGAGATCTGAGTCGAGACGCTGCCCTGTGTAAAATATTGGCAGAGAGTAAATTTTCTTTGAATCAAATTCAAAACACTTCCAATTTTCTCAAAACACTTCAATACACCTAAAATCCAATTTTAACATCAAAAACAACATCAACATATGTTATACAACAAACATACATGTATTCTAAATACATAAATACATTTCTTAGAATCAAAACATAAACCAAAATAGAATCCCATAATAAAATGACTCATAAATAATTTTAGGTCACTCAAAGGTGGTCAAGTGATTCTAGAATGGTAGCCATAGATCCAAGCTATCATCTAGAGTTCCAAACTCTAATTTAATATTTCATGTCCAACATGAACATTATGACCCAATCACAAGCATATTGTGTTTATGCTTCAAAAACATCCATACAAAATTCATTAGCCTAATTTTAACATCAAGCTACGTTATTATGTATCAATACATAATACATCAATATATGCTTCATTGATGAAAACAACTCACTAATGAAAACATAACTTTACAGAAGATCAAACTTACCTAGCAAGATTGATTCCAATATCCAATCTTGAGAACTTCCAAAGCTAGCAAGCTTGATTCGAAGATCCAATCTTCTTATCCTTATCGAAATATTATAAAGAATTTCCAAAGCCACTCTAAACACTTCGTTTACTTAGGCTAATATCTCTAATTCGTGCTTGATTTAGCTTTTTCAAGCTCAATTAAAAACTTGTTAAAGCTTGCCTTTTAAAGTGAAGTTTATGAAATTTTTAATTAATAAAAATTTTAATCAAATTTTAGGTGGCTTAATCAAATTTGTCCAAATATGCATAATTAGGTGTGACTAATCACCTTTTTCTACCACTTTGATTTAATCCAATTAAATCTACACACAGTTTAACCATTTGATTAGTTAATTGTCTGCCACTTTGATTTAATCTAATTAAATCAAGTCAAATACACCTATTATTACACATTTTGTAATTTTCAAAATATCCCCCAATGGTAGAGATATTTATGAAATTATAATAAAACCCTTGAGTGATTTTGGATTAATCCAATTAATTCAATTGGGTCAAAGTAAATAATTAATGTTATCCAATAACACTTAATTATTTTAATTGATAATTATAATATCAAATATGATTTATTATCAAACATTATCGGCTACCCAAATGTTCAACGAGTACACTTCATACTGTGGGACTCTCTAAGTCTAGACACGTTCGTCATATAAACCTAGCTTATATGTACGCAATTCAGCCACCTTTTCGAAGAACACGAATGACCTTTATAAACTATACAAGTCAAGGTCATAACATATGTTTAACAATCCCTTCTTCGTAGGCTATATGAGTTGTGCTTAGGAAACATAGATTACATCGTAAAGTTTCTGAGACGCAGATCTCATGTCGACATATCAATGATTTTTACAACTAATCAGAACACCATTTCTGATATATGCGATCCACCCTAGGTGATCGGCTTTGGCCAAAGTCTTAAGAATCGTGACTTACTCACAGGGATACATAAACCCCTTATGACACACAAAACGGATCGAAGGATCATATCTTGATACACACTTGATTAACAAGTGTATTGGTCCATACCCAATGAACATCTAGTGGTCAGACCATGAAAGGTCTCTGACATATATGGCATCAATGTAACATCCCCCTTCAAGAGATTCTACCGGTGTTGGGTTCTCTAAGAACATGTCAAGGATCTATTAAGCATAAAATTTGTGTGAATAATCAAAGTAAGTTGCGGAAAAAGTACTCACATTGATCGGCAATGAGGATGTAGGATTGCAAAAATTTGCTCCTTTGTGTAGTTGCTCCAAGCTCCTCCAAAGTTGTATGTTGAAGCTTCCAAGCTTGTAGTTTGAGATTCCAAACTCTAGGGAATGTTTCCTTATCACATTTGTATGATCTAAAGTGTGATAGCACTTGGAAAAATTTGCAACAAATTCTTCCTTGTGTTCTTGAAGCTCTCGGCCAAGCCAAGAAAGGGAGAGGAAATTTACACTTTTCTGTGAATAGAGAGAGAGAGGAAGAGATGAGTGACTTTTGTTAACTTGTTAAATGATTTTCCAAAATCAATTCTCAATATACCAAATCCACATTTGGTAAAAGGTCACTCATCCTTTCAAGTTGGAGTGTAAAGTAAGTCATCACCAACTCACCAAATTCCATCACCAAAAAGTGATGAGAATGACAAGTGATGTGACTAGTAATGTGACTTGTGGGCCCCACTTGAATTCAAAATCCGAGTGGGCCCGTAAACACATTCCGGGCTCGGGTTCGTTTATCCCGAATTAACGAATTTTCCGTTGCGACGTAATTAAATCAAATTTAATTAAATAATTATGCCTTGCAAAATTATTATTAAAGTCGCTCGCGAATTAATTCTAAATTAATTTGTTCGCCCGAATTAAAATCTAATTTTAATTTCGTTATGAAATCTAATTTCATTTAATATATCGAACATATTATTTTATCAATTAATTCTGAATTAATCGTTCTTTCTCTTCAAATAGAATTTTATCCCAGATAAAATCTTTCCGCAATTAATCCTAGATTAATTTTCTCTCTTCTAATTAATCTCAGATTAATTATGTTTGAGTCATACGTCATCGGTGAATCTTCAAGAAGCGACCCATGAGATCCCTGGATATGTTGGCAGTAAATCCGGTTATCGGACTATCCGAATACGTGCGTACCTCGTACCACGTTCTTAGCGATTTACAAGACATGGTTGGCTTCTAGGAAAGCATCGTGCCTACCCAATTCTCCAGAAATATTCTTTAAGGAATATATAATCTTTGTCAGACGTATTATACGTAGTATTGCGTATAACGATCCAGTATCGATATCACATACTAGCCCTAAGGCTGGAATTGTGTCTTCCCCGTACGAAGCATATATCGGATCTCTGGTAACTAGTCTCTATAATCGAATAATCATGACCTAGTCATATTATCCGGATGACTGTAGTATATAAGAGTACCAGTTCCGTATCCTACGTGATCATCATCTCCATATGACTGAAGTGATACTTCCATCTTGACATCACACCCAATACACTACGATTCTCAATATACCCAGAAGAGGCGTACACAGAACCTGTTAAAGCCCCGGACGACCGAAATCAAAGTATACTGATTGTCGCAAGTATTAGCGATGCAGGTCTCAGGTTAAGACCAAATACACCTACCTTGATTCGGATTCCCATAGACACATATTCATACTACCAATGGGATTCCGAGGGGTCTATCCAGAGGGAAGCTGTTTTCGTACCATCGGTAAACAGAACCTCCTATTACACTTGCATGAGTATCCAATACCCAAATATATGAGAACTATGTCGTTACACTTCCATAACACGCACAAGTGTAATACTAGCCTATTCCGCATTATCGATGTCCAGTCTCGATAATACTACGACTAGGGAAATTTAATGATTAAACCTTACGTGGATTAATATTGTCTCATATCTTATTAATCTGGTACTAATCATATGGTCTTTTATCATTTATATATCCGGGTAATCCAATTACAAATGATAAAAGAGCAATTTCCTTTGTCACATAGTTAATTTGTACAACAACACCATGTTCTGTACAAATAGTGATGCTATGGGTCATAATTGTCCAACAACCCGCAGGGAATAGGTTGTCATATCCCCTTAAGCCTCTGACTTACTGACTTTCAACATCACTACTAATCCTTCTCAAATACAAAATCATGCATGGGGACCATTGCCCAACTTAATAACATAGAATGCATTTTAATACTCAAAAATGTGTACTCAAATACACTTCTCTTTACAACTTTGTAATATACACTTTTAACACATTACAATGACTTATACATTACTAATGACTAACATGCAACTTTACTTTGACACTGACTGTGCTAAAATTCTGTACTCGATCTGGTCGACTCAAACACCCTAGTGACTGTCATCAGTATCCATCCTCTCGAGCTCGTCCTCTGGGTATCCCTGCGAAATAGAAATACTGGGAGTGGGGGGTTAAATCATTTGAACGACCTAATAAGTGGACAGTTAAAAATGGGAATTGGAATACTTATGAAACATTCATTGTTCTGAAATCAAAATCATTTTAAGCAAAATGATCATTTCAGAAAACTCTTTCTCATCTGAAAACACATCTCTTTTTGTAAAAAAATTTTGGAAATTCTTTTTGTCTGTAAAACCCTGAGATCTTCTATAAAACTGAATTCTTTCTAAAATTCTTTCATAAAACTGTTATGCTAAAAGTCTTTCATAAAATTATTCTTTCTGAAACTCTTTTATAAAACCATCATTTCTGAAATCCATCTTTCTGAGAATATGTAGAAAACCTTACGCATGGGGGCGTTATGTATCGCCATCCCCCCATACGCCTAAACTAGTGTCTTGGGGCGTTAGGTATCGCCGTCCCCCAAGCCACTGAAATAGAGCCAGGTTTGTAAATCCATGATATTGGGGCGTTATGTCTCGCTGTCCCCCAAAGCATGCCACCATCCTGACCTTGAATCTAGGGTCTAGAGGTATTACGTATCGCCGTCCCCCTAGCCCTGAAATCTAGGATCTATGGGCGTTACTTATCGTCGTCCCCCTAGTCCTACTCTACATATGCACATGTCTATATCCGTCAATTCCATAATTCACATATGAGATAGATTTTTCCCTCATGCCTCTAAAATCTATAAAATCATAATTTTAATCTCAAAATTTCTCAAAACATTCTCATTTATGAAATAACTGGAAATCATCTTGGCTAGCGCCCTAATACATTTAAAAGTATGTCTCGAATAAAAAACAAGTAAGTAAATCTCAACTTGAAAAGAAAAGGTTCACTCACAGATTATTAACTATTGCCAAAGATCCTGGATACGACTGAAGAGATTCTTTCGTCTATCTTGTATTCAAGTATTGTTAGCATATATAAACTAGAAGCTAATCATGGTTATGAATATAGTGGATGTTCATGGATGTTGCATATGTGTCGGGATAGCTAACATTTTAACTAACTTTAACATCGTAGGAAGAAAATGAAATGGGATGAAACTGGTCTTGTTGCGCGTGGCGACGCTCATACGATCAGACTGAAACATAGAGCATTTCTTGTAATTTGTCGTGATGTTAAGTTTTCCGCATCGCGACTCCCACATGAGCAGACTTTAGGCAGCGGCATCTTCTTGTTACGCATCGCGACGCCAAGCGTTGCGCATCACGAATCCCATATGATTAGACCCGAGGCAAAGAGCACTCTCATGATTCACGCCGCGATGCCAAGTATTAGGCTTCACGATGCTCATACGACCAGACCCAAGGCAAGGAGCACTTCATTACTTTGTGTCGTGACACAAGCCCATTGGCGTCGCGACGCTCGCTCAATTTCAATGCCAAGCACCAATCCTACAATGACAATGGCCAAAGCAATCCCCAAAACTATCATGCCAACTTCAACTCAACTTAATATAAATCATTTCATAACATCAACCCAACATATTATTTAGCATCATTAAATCACAAAGCATAATCCCCCAACACATCCACACATAATTGGCTAAGGGCTTAAATTTTACAATCCTTAAGTTATCCACTCAAAACAAATTAAACTCATGATATAACATCTTCTAATGCATGAACCCAAACAATTTATTATCAAAATAACAAAAACAAATCCCCCCAACATGCTAAGAAATTCGGCCTTCATGCCATTTTTACACCTTGATATTATTTCAACCAAACATTTAGCATAATCCACTCTAATCATTATCATAATCATATATTGATGCTTAAATATTGCCCAACCTTCTCAAACAACAAAAGCCCCAATTCGTAAGGTTCCTAAGTGTGAAAATAAAAGTGAATAATGGATGCTCATTTTTCTAAATAAGAAGAAGAAAGAAGGAAAAGAAGCTTACTTGACCAAGAAAACTTGAGAATTCATCACCATATCATCAAAATTCCCATGAGAATGAAGAAAAAAATTGACAGTTTCCTTCTTGAACCTAGCTCACGTTTTTGGCTTGAGAGAGAGATGAGTGAATTTTTCCTATTTATAGGACAAGGTGGTAGATTTGTGTTTGGCATAAATGGCTAGATTTGTGCCACATCACCCATTCTAGTCCATTCTCGACATTTACTATAGCAGTTATGGAAATCATGCTTTTTTATCTACTTCTGTTTCGAATTTGGAAACATGTTCAACTTAGAAGTTATAGGTCTCGGTCCTAGCTTTCTGATGATATAAAATTCATAAACAGCAGAGATCGTATGAAAAGGTTATGGCCCAAATACTAAGGGTCGTCCGGTGTAGAACTGAAAGTAAATTTCGTATAGAAACTACAAAGAATTCACCGAATGTTCTGAAAGTAATTCATGAGCACATACACACTTGAGCATGATTTAAATAATGTATTATGCCACCTATAACATAGTAGTCGTCAGAATTACCAAGGTGTTATATTTTCTCCCCCCTTAAATAGGATTCGTCCTCGAATCTACTTAAGGATTGAAATTTCAGAATTACGTTGTTTCCTTGGTCACCAATTTCAATTGACTATATTCTCATAACCAACTCTGATTCATCAACTATATCACATTACTTCCCGATGATCTTTTATATGCTGTCATTATACCATAGGACAGTGTGATTATCATGTCGGACCTAGCTCTGATAAAAATTTGGAAGTCATAACTGGGGATGTACTCTAATTTATCTGTGTGAACCCTTACTCTGCTGTAAGCTATTCTGAATTACCTGGGTTCAATTTGACTAAATAACTAATATCTCTGCCATGAAAAGTTATGGCTCAAATACTAAGATATGTCTGGTGTAGAACTGAAAGTAAATTTCGTATCGAAACTGTAAATAATTCACTGAATGTTTTGAAAGTAATTCACGAGCACATACAAGCTTGAGCATGATTTATATCATGTATTATTCCACCTATAACATAGTAGTCGTCGGAATTATTGGGGTGTTACAATCAAAGTGTGGAGGGTCACACATAAAATTAATGTTATCCTATAGTCAAAGGATCACATATGCTACTCGACTCGAGGAGATTCCTATTGACGGTGGTGTGTACTTCTAACTATTAGAAATCACTTATGAGTCATTCACTATTCGCTCCAACGAATACCAACATGTCTATATGAGCTTCTCGTGTTGATGGTACATCGGGTTAAACAATTGGAACTCCAATTCCAATATACAACATGTGCTAGTCTTCTAGGTTATAGGAATTAGACCATATTCCAAAACGAAAATTAGGAATATTTTTCTTTAAGAATAATTTATAATAGTGATTTTATCCCAATGTCGGACCACCTAGTGTCCAGTATTACTATATGACTATTATAAGGTCGATGTCATTGTAAGCGTATTTATATATCAAACTTATATACATTATGACATAAATTACCATTAATAGGATTGAAATGAAAAAGTCATTATTTTATTAATAAATAATAAAATATAATGTACAATACATTATTTGGATTGGCGCTCTAAGCACCAACTCCAACAAACTCTCAATTCTTAGTGCCAATCTGGATAGTACCGAAGTCCCATCTCCTCCACACGTTTATCGAATAACTTAGGAGGTAAGGCCTTAGTAAGCGGATCTACTATGTTATCTTATCCTTGAATCTTCAAAACCACTTTGTCTTTTCGTTCAATTATTTCTCTAATCACGTTATATTCATTTCCACGTATTTAGACTTGGAATACGCTATTGGCTCCTTAGCATGCGCAATGGCTCCATTATTATCACAGTATAGTGGAATTGAATCTGTAATACTAGGCACGATTAATAAGTTCTGTAATAAAATTTTTAATCTAAACAGCTTCTTTAGTAGCTTCCAAAGCCGTTATAAATTCTGCCTCAGTGGTGGGATCGGCTGTAGAGCCTTATTTTAAACATTGCCAACTAAGTGCACAGCCATTATGGGTAAATATGTATTCAGATGTAGACTTTCTATCATACAGATCTCCCTGGAATTTGGAGTCTATATAACCCTTAACTTGTAGTTCATCTACTACATATATTATAAACTTATCCTTATTACCCTTAAGATATTTCAGGATATGTTTCACGGTTGTTCAATGATCATTACCTGGATCAGATTGATATCGGCTAGTCACACTAACGCCAGAACTAATGTCAGGTCTCGTAAATAATGCTTCCAATACAAGAAGCATATGGCAAGTTAGATATTCTAACTCTCTCTTCCTTAGTCTGAGGCGCCATTTTCTTCGAAAGATGTATGTCGTATCGAAAAGGTACATTTACTGTCTTACAATTGGTAAAATCATACCTTTCAAATATTTTTTCTCTATACGTGAATTATGACAACCCTATAAGCTTCCTTACTCTATCCCGGTAGAGCCTTACACCCAGTATATAGGAAGCTTCACCCATGTCTTTTATGGAGAAGTTCTTGCAAAGGTAGGATTTCACACTTTGTATCAATCCTATATCATTCCCAATGATAAGGATATCATCTATATACAATACAAGAAATATTATCATGCTCCCACTAAATTTCTTATAAACACACGGTTGTTTCCTTGTTCTTGATGAATCCAGATAATTTGATTATCTCATCAAAATGACAATTTCAGCTTCAGGATGCCTGTTTAAATCCATAAATAGACTTCTTGAGATTGCAAACCAAGTTTGAAGTCTCACTGGATACGAAACCTTCTGGTTGTTCCATACAAATATCCTCCTCGATGAATCCATTTCGGAACGCAGATTTCACATCCATCTGCCATATCTCATAATCGTGATATGCATCAATGACTAAAATAATCTGAATGGATTTTAGCATGGCTACTGGTAAAACATATTCCTCATGGCCAATCCCAAGACGTTGAGTATAACCTTTCGCTACCAGTCCAGCCTTAAAGGTTTCTACCTTTCCATCGGGCCCTCGCATCCTTTTATAAACCCATTTACAACCAATAGGTTTAATCCCTTCATGAAGTTCAACCAAGTTCCAGACTTGATTGTCATGCATAGAATCCATCTCGAACTTCATGGCTTCCTGCCATTTTCCTGAATCGATATTCAATATCACTTATTTATACATAGTCGGATCTGTTTCCTCCAATAGGAGAACATCCAGACTCGTATCAGTTATTAAAAATAGTCTCTCTAGAAGCCTTGATATTCTAATCGACCTATGTAGAACATGTGTTCTAGATCCTTCGCCTAGCTAGATCTCTGATTCCATCTCTGGTTCCTCAATGTTGGGATCAAACTCATCGAGTTTAATCTTTCTAAAATTCCTAATTTCTCTTAAAAATTCCCTTTTAAGAAAAGTGGCAAAACAAGCAACAAATATATTTCATTGCTTAGAATTGTAGAATTATATCCCAAATAATTTTCAGGATATCTAATGAACCTATATTTATACCCTCCAGGTAGTATTTTATTCTGCTGCTCAACTTTAACGTATGCATGACAACACCAAATCTTTAAATATCTAAGATTTAGATTTTTACCAAATCATATCTGGTATGGGGTCATAGAAACAGCTTTCGATGGAACTCTGTTAAGTATGTAGGCAGCAGTAAGTAAAGTGTAACCCAAAGGTAATATGGAATATCTGTATAGCTCATCATAGATCACACCACATCCAATAAAATATGATTTCTCCGTTCAAACACACCATTGTGTTGAGGAGTTCCTGGAGGGCTATATTGGGCGAGAATCCCATTCTCCCTTAAATAACTTCTAAATTCATCGTTCATGAATTCACCACCTCGATCCGATCGAAGACACTTGATGAATTTCCTAGTTTATTTTTATATTTCGTTTCGGAATATTTTAAACTTTTCAAATGTTTCTGATTTATGTCTCATCAAATAGACATATCCATATCTTGACATATCATCCGTGAAAGTCATGAATTATGTTAAACTATCATGAGCTGCATGATTTAATGAACCACACACATCATTGTATACTAGTTCCAATAAATCTTCAGCACCTCCAACACCAAGAAATGGAGACTTTTTCATTTTCCCTTGGATACATTACTCACAAATCGAATAAGGATCTAAGGTAAGATCTTCAATCAAATCATTCTTAACCAATTTTGATAGACGTCTAACACCTTTGTGGCTTAATATCATATGTCATAATTCAGTATTATTTATTCAGATCTTTTACTTATATTTTCCTCTACATTAAAGACATATCTATATATTTCCAAAACATAATGACCGTTAGATAAAAAATATTCATATATCAAAAAGTTTTTTTTATCATATAAACATAAAACACCATCTTTAATGTTTATTTTATATCCCTTCTTATCCAATATCGGCAACAGTCGTGTAAAATTAATTTACATTCATTATAGAGATCTAGAACAATCGTTCTTATCGCTTTGACATCCAATGTCTTGACATTCCCAATTCTAAGCTAGATCTCCCCTTTGTTCAGCCTTCTTTTAACCCTCATGACCTGTTGGAGTTACAAATATGAGTGGGATTGCCGGTGTCAAACACCCAGCCACTATTTACATCTAAGGCTAATGAGATGTCAATAATAGGAAAAATACAAAATGTACTTGAGGGTTCTGCCTTTCCTTTTAGCTTTGAACAATATTTCTTTTAGTGTTCATACTTCTTGTTGTGTGGACATGCGTCACGAGCTACATGCGGTCTTGTAGCTTTGTGCTTCTTGGAGTTTCTCTTTAATATCTTCTTCTTTCTCATTTTGATTTTCTTCGACTTTTTAGAAGTCTTTGAAGAGCTTGGACCATCATGGAGGTGGACCATCATGGAGGTACAAAGTGGGATTGCCTTTCTTCAAATCATGCTCCGCCGTGTGTAACATATTATAAAGTTCTTCATAACTTGCTTGCATCGAATGCATATAAAATTTTAACACAAAGCCAGCATAAGTACCAGGCAAAGAAGATAGAATAAAATTTCAACCTAGTCGTTCATCCATCATAATGCCATATCATTCCAAATATCGAATATGGTCTATCATATTTAAAACATAAATGTTGATCGCTCCTCCATCCTTGAGCATAGCACGGAACAATTCTTTATAGCTTTGATATATTTCAATTTCTTGATTTGCTTCTAACAACTCCTTGAGTGTTCTCATAATGCTCCAAACATCAGGAACCTATATGTACTCTCTTAGCAAATCTGTAACCATTGATCCTAAAATATAAGATTTCACCCTTAGGTTATCATCTTTCTATTTTTCAAAAGTCCATCGGTCTTCGGGAGTGGAATCAGGATCAATTTCAACAGGTAATGGATTGATCGTCACATAGCTCAACTTTTTTGACTCCAATATAAGACGGATGTTCATATACCATTCAAAATATTTCTCGACTCCTTTCAATTTATTAGAATACAAAATTCGCACTAATAGATTTGCAGCTGCCATCTACAAGACAACAATTAAACACTAGCACAACATCTTTATTTCAATATAAAAACACTAATACGACAAAGGATTTTAAACCTATTAGTGCCCTCCCACTGCTTTACGTAATTCCGTAATCTTTCTTAACGGAAGAATAAAAATTTGACAATCAAAATTTCATAACGCGAAGTGGATCTCATGAAATTTACTCCGGCCTCACAATAATTACGGTCTTGGCCTTCTTTAACTTATTAGATATACCTCCAAGGTCAATCACATTCATGTGACTCCTAAGTTTGGTCCTGAACCGTTTCTTATCCTCATAATAATGACGGTATTAGACTAAGATGTGTTTTAGGTGTATACTTATGAATATGCACTAATGAGCTTCGTTAGTACACCGTCACAATAATGACGGTATTGGGTGACTACGTCAACTCATCACGCTACATCTAATATTTTACCGGAGCGACCTAAGTTCCGACCACTTATACCCTGACAATAATAACGGTATTAGGCATAAGTAATAAGAGCTCATTCATCTTTGTATTGACATGATGAACTATCCAATAATGCCCCAACATTATTAATACTATTTCTTAAATATCACCTAATCACGGGAGATTTATGACAATCAAGTCATTAACATGCTTGGGTCAAAATAAAATTTTAATTTAAAACATGCAATGCATATCCAATATGACTGATGCATAGTTAAATAAAAATTATAGAGGCATTGATTCAAAACATGTAAAACATGCAACATGTGTTGTGTTGTTAAGATATATTTTGATATCATTTTGTTTGGGTGGTTGTGGGACCTCTATGCTCTGATAGATGCTCCGCGCAGGGGAAGTGAGTCTAACCCATAGATATCAAATATGGGTGTATTTTTAAATTATTTTATGGAATATAATATTATGTTACGAGTGCGAAGGAAAATATCGGGGCCGAATCGGAGTCTAGAAACTCTAGAACGGAGAAAATGAAGTTTCAGCGCTCATGGGTAGCAACTCTCAGTGCGTCATGACTCGCACGCTTGGGAGTCGCAACGCCCAATCTGCGAATGTCCAGCATCACGACATGCAACGATGAGCGTTGCGACGCCCGCAGCTTTGAGAGTTAAGTGTCGCGACGCCAAATATCTGAGTCAAGACGCTGCCCTGTATAAAATATTGGAAGAGAGTAAATTTTTCTTGAATCCAATTCGAAACACTTCCAATTTTCTCCAAACACTTCAATACACCTAAAATCCAATTTTAATATCAAAACCAACATCAACACATGTTATAAAACAAATATACATGTCTTTGAATCAAAACATAAACCAAAATAAAATCTCATAATAAAGTGACTCATAATTTAGACAGGAACCGCTCTCTGCGGGATTCCTTTGTTAATTAGACATTTGAATAGATGTTAATGGATTTATTTATTATTGACTGCTTAATTAAGGCCACTACCTTTGTTTAGGGGTATTTCTCGCCATTTGAAGATGCAGGCTCTTTAAAGATGAAATTTTTTTGGTCTCTTTTCATTTCCTTTTTGGTTATTCAGTAATTGCGAGGCAATACTATTTTCTTATTCGGGTTTTTCTCACAAGATTTATTGAGTAAGGTTTTAATGAGGCTAGCTTCCTCTATCTCCTCTTCATTATCTAGTTTAGACCTAAATTTATTCATTCCTAATAATCTTGATGTATTGACCAATTTTCTATTTTTTATTAGTAATATTAACTCTTGGAATACATTAGGGGTGGCAATTTGGGTTAAAATTCGTTTATTCATTCGATTCGATTCGCTTTAAAGCGAATATGGGTTTGGAAAAATGGATTCGTTTAATAAATGGATCAATTCGATTCGATTCGTTTATTAAACGAATCAAATACGAATTTAAGCTCATTGATTCGTTTATTCGTTTAGGATTTTTATTATTATTTTTTTTACCAGTTATTGTTATTTTTCAATTAAGATTCGAGAAATTATGGCTATTTATCATAGAAAAAAATAATATTGTCTATATTTGGTGAGGTATTTTTAGTAAATATATTAATTACATATTTCATATGTATATATTTATGAAAATTTAATGTAAATAAATTATGGTAAATTATGTTATTGAATAATATCATGACTAAATGAATATTTGTATTCGATTCGTTTAATAAACTAATCGAATACGAATTCTGATATTAGGATTCGTTTAATAAACGAATAGAATACGAATCCATCATATTTTGATTTGATTCGTTTAGGATTCGATACAAATTTGATTCGTTGATTCGTTTTGCCACCCCTAAAATACATCATATGATTTAGTTAGAACTTGGGTGCTAACCTAATTAAGATATAAGTCGTTTCTCAGATGCTTCTCTAGAAATCATTTAAAAAAAGGGTTTTTATTGTTACGGAATTACATAAGTGGAGGTCTCTAAATGGTGTCGTTTGGTGGTAAAGAGTTTAGGATTTAATTGTCAGATCCTAAGTTCGGGTCCATATGGTGCATTTTTTGTAAAATTTGAGACAATCGGAGATTTTACCTGCTCCGTTTAAACTCGAGTCGGATAATTTGATGGTAAAATTTTAAACATTTTCCAAAAAAAAAAAAATTACACAAGTTGAGTCCATTATATAATTGCCCACAATGTACGTCCACTTAGCAACATCTTAAAATATTCATCACTCTAACGAATTAAAATTTACATCGACATTTCATGAATCACCAAAATATATATATATATATTAGAAAAGATTGATTGTACAGAAAATCCTTGGAAAGGGAGCAGACAATTCAGAATTCACTGCAGGCATGGGAAAAGAAGAAAACTCAAGGTGTCAAAGTAGGGCATTGCTAATGTAGCCCGATATCAATCGCTGAGAAAATCTATAATATGATAGAGATATTATATTATTTATATTACAATTTAATAATTTATTAATATACATGTTAAAATATTAAAAAATAATTAAAAATATGGATATTAAATTATGTATTATTTGTTAATTTATTAGTAATATCATATCACTCATATCTTTATTGTATCAAAGAATTACTCATCTTCTTTTGACATTACTTCATCAAATTGAAATCAAAATATCTCCAAAATTGACTTCAAAATAGCCCATATTGCGCATTCCATAAGAATGAAATCGGTTGGCGTAGCACTATTGCGGCACCAATTTTAATAAATTATAAATTTAATCCTTATATTATTTATATTATTGCTCTTAATTTTAATTTATAACATTATTTATAAAATAAAAATATAAAAAATTATATCATCAATTATTATTTTTTTAGATCTTTAAAATAATTATAATATTGAATATGTTATACTTTTTAATAAATTAATTGAATTTACAAAAAATATAAATTTATAAGAAAATATGAAAATAATGAAACACATGACTTAAAAATATATTAATTAATGAAACACACAACTTGAAACATTATTAAAGAAAAAACACACAACTTGAATTAATTAGCTCCCCCCCCCCCCCCCCCCCCCCCCCTTTTGTTTTGTTTGAATATGTAATGTGGTTTTAATTTGTGTTTTCAAGTAATCCTTTTATTTAATTGAATTGGAAAATTATGTATTTTCTATATATTAACACTATAATTTAATTAAATATATTTAAAAAATTAATATTATAAAAGTTGATAATATTAATGAAAATATAGTTTATACAGATTGAAATTACCTATAAGCGCACACACAAACAATACTATATACCCAAGATGTAGTGAATTAGGTAATGGCCAAATAATATGGAAATATAAATCTTTTTTATTTTACGCTACTAAGCTAGTAACTTTACCAATTAAACTTAGTGATCAGTTCTCAAATTAATGAATTTAACAATTAATTTCCAAAAGCAAGTTTCTAAACAATATGCATATATAAAATAAAACTTTCAATAAATAAAAGAGTAAGGGTCAGAGAAATTGACACTGATGATTTATAGTGGTTCGACCAACAATGCCTACGTCCACTCCTCCAAGTCGCGCTTGACGATTTTCACTAAGTTGAATCCATAACTTACACTGAGTTTTCTGTGACTCACTCTCAACGAAGAGTTTTGTCCCCTAAGTTCACTCCAAAAATTTACACAAGATTTTTATCCCTATGTTCACTCTTAAACCTTTACAATAATCACCCTTTTGAGTATGTCCACTCACAAAGGGATTTCTATAACCTCAAGTATATGAATATAAAGATTTTACAACTCACTTGAGCACTCATAAAAGATAAGAATATTAAGGATTGTGAGTTTCTAACCCCCAAATATTTTAAGCTCACTGCAAATGATAATGAATGTGTGGTGTGTGAGCTTTGATTAATAAGAGAATGTATGATCAAGAAGATTTAAGTTAACTATTTAATTTTACCTTGAAAGAAAATGTATGAAGGTATTCGAGAGAAGGCAAAAACGAAATAGGAACTCAATTTATAACGAAAATGAAAGAAGTCATTGTTGTTTTTGTTGAGGCCGATATGCCGGTTTGCAGATGCTGGTATATTGGTCTGTCATTTCAAATGATATAAAAAATATTACCGTTTGACATTGGTAAGCTCAACAACGATCGGATTTCTGACCCTTATGGATCATGCCAGTTCCAGAGAGCATGCAAAATGAGAAGGTTGGTCGGTATGAATGCTGGTATGCTCTAGTCCGGTTCTAGTAATTATGTAAACTCCAAAGTGATCGGTATGGGAGACCGGTATGGACTAGCGCTGTTCCAGAGGCGATGTAAAACTGCTCAGAACAGAGCAGAGACACCAGTATGTTTGTGTAGGGGACCAGTATGCCAGTTTCAGTGCCAAAATCTTAAGTTTAGAAGGATAAAAATATTTTAGACTGACCCTAATGCATCTAAATGAATGTGAATGAGTCATATGAGCTTATAGTTCTTAAATTATAGACTCACTTACAATGGGAGCCCTAAGTTATATGACTACACTAGATATTCTTCATTAGGCGCTTGAGTCTTCACATCAATTTACTTTTCATCAATAATTACTTCGATATCTTTTTATAAGATCGCTAATGCACGTAGAAGTATCTGCATTGCATCATCAAAATCCTTCATTGAGTGCTATGGCGCTAACAATCTCTCCCTTTTTAATGATGGCAACCTTTAAAACTTGTGAGCTTTGAGAGTTCAAAATTTGTTGACGATTATGGCTCCCCCTCAATATGTGATTGTCTTCAATATAGCTCTATAAAACTTAGACAAACACATTAGTACAAATTACTCCTCTGGATATAAGAGTGATGGTAACACAGGTTTTAATCTCATCATATGATTGATCCCCCTTTGATTGTTGGACAATTATGACCCATAGCATCACTATTTGTACAGAACATGGTGTTATTGTACAAATTAACTATGTGACAAAGGAAATTTCTCTTTTATCATTTGTAATTGGATCACCGGGATATAAAAATGATAAAAATCCATATGATTAGTTCCGGATTGATAAGATATGAGACAGTATCAATCCATGAAGGTTTAATCATTAAAATATCCATAGTCGTAGTATTATCGAGATTGGACATCGATAATGCGGAATAGACTAGTATTGCACTTGTACGCGTTGTGGTAGCATAACGGCATAGTTCTCATATATTTGGGTATTGGATACTCATGCAAGTGTAATAGGAGGTTGTGTTTGCCGATAGTACGGAAACAGCTTCGCTCCGGATAGACCCCTCGGAATTCCATTGGTAGTATGACTATGTGTCTATGGAAGTCCGAATCAGGGTAGGTGTATTTGGTCTTAACCTGAGACTTGCACCGCTAGTACTTGCGAGAATCAATATACTTTGGTTTTGGTCATCCAGGGCTTTAACAGGTTCTGTGTGTTGGAATTTTCTAAGCATCCCAAGATCATATCAAGCAATGAAAATACAAAGTGAATACAATCAAAGAAGTCACGGAATACTTACATTGATCGGTTGAGCGACGCGGTGGACAACAAAAATTTTCTGCCCTCCTCCATGAAGCTCGGCAGTGGACTGGTTTTGATGTCCCAAAATCGGCTTTGGTCCTCCAAGAAATATTCAAGCTCCAAGCTTACAAAATGGATTCCAAGCTCAAAAAATTACTTCCCTATCACCTTATGATAACTCAATGTGTGCTAGCACTCATGATTTTTACAACAAAAATCATTTGCTTCTCCTTGTGTTTCGGTAGAACCAGAAAAACAGAAGAACAAATTTGTTCCTAGACCGTGTGAGAGAAGAATGAGTTTTTGGCTCCAAAATGAAAAAAGAGAGAGAGAGAGTGATGGATCTATTTTGGTAATTCATTTTTGTGTATATAATACACAATTTTCAATTTTCAAAAAATCAAATAAATTGATTTACCAAAAATAAAAGTCAAGCCAATAAATGCTTGCCAACTACCACCATCAAGTCACATCACTCAATCAATCAAGTGACAAGTTGTCACATCACTCAAAGTGACTAATGATTTGACGCTTGATGCGACTAGCGATTTGACACTTGATTTGACTTACGTGCCGTACTCGAATTCGAAATGCGAATGCGCTCGCAAACAATCTCAGGCTCGGGTTCGCTAATTCTAAATTAACGAATTTTCCATTGCGACGTAATTAAATAATTATGCCTAGCAAAATCACTATTCATTTCGCTAACGAATTAATTCTAAATTAACTCGTTTGCCCGAATTAAAATACGATTTTAATTCCGCGTCGAAATCCAATTTAGTATAATATATCGAATATATTATTTTATCGATTAATTCCAAATTAATCGTTTTCTCTCTTTAATTGATATTTTATCCCAGATAAAATATCTCTGCAATTAATCCCAGATTAATTTTCTCTCTCATCCAATTAATCCCAGATTAATAAAAATGCGAGTCATACGTCATCGGTGAATCTTTGGGAAGCGACCCATGAGATCCCCGGATATGTTGGCAGTAAATACGGTCGTCGGAGTATCCGAACACGTAAGTACCAAGTACTACGTTTTACCGATTTACAAGACATGGTTGGCTTCTAGCAAAGCGTCATGCCTACCCAATTCTCCAGAAATATCCTTACAGGAATATGTGATCTATATCAGGCATAGTATACGTAGTATTATGTATGTCGATCCAGTATCGGATGTCACATGCTAGGCCTGGGGCTGGAATTGTGTCTGCCCCGTACGAAGCACATGTCGGATGTCTGGTAACTAGTCTCTATAATTGGATATACATGACCTAGTCATAATATCCCGATGACTGCAGTACTTAAGAGTACTAGTACTGTATCCTACGTGACATCATCTCCACTATGACTGAAGTGATACTTCTGTCTTGACATCACACCCAACACACTATGATTCTCAATATACCGAGAAGAGGCGTACACAGAACCGGTTAAAGCCCTGGATGACCAAAACCAAAGCATATTGATTGTCGCAAATATTAGCGGTGCAAGTCTCAAGTTAAGACCAAATACACCTACCCTGATTTCGGACATCCATATACACATAGTCATACTACCAATGGAATTTCGATGGGGTCTATCCAGAGCGAAGCTGTTTCCCGTACCATCGGTAAAACACAACCTCCTATTACACTTGCATGAGTATCATATACCCAAATATATGAGAATTATGTCGTTATGCCCTCACAACGCGCACAAGTGTAATACTAGTCTTTTACGCATTTATCGATGTCCAATCTCGATAATACTCTGACTAGGGATATTTAATGATTAATCCTTCGTGGACTGATACTGTCTCATATTATTCTCAATCCAGGAACTAATCATATGGACCTCCTATCATTTATACATCTTGGTGATCTAATCACAAATGATAAGAGAGCAATCTCATTTGTCACATAGTTAATTTGTACAACAACACCATGATCTGTACAAATAGTGACGCTATAGGTCATAATTGTCCAACAATCTCCCACTTGGCCTATAGCCAGTCACTCGAGTGTCTTACACCCGAACTATGTACGATTGGCTCAAACTGCTGAGAATGCTTTCGTCAGTGGATTTACATGATTATCATCTGATGCGATTTATTCGATCATCACATCGCCACGATGTATGATCCGAACGAATCAGATGAATAGTCGAAGTATGTATCTGGATCGTTGATGAGACCATTAATTCTTTAGCATGTGTTGTAGTCTAGCTCAGCTGCTAACAGAATTATATCTAATCTAATTAGATTTATTATCGATCCAAATATCTTCTATTGCTGCCTCAGCCGCAGCAATAATCCGTATTTGTTGTTTATTCGATAATAGTATCTTGCTAGGAAGATCTCCAGCTCATTGTTCCGTTATTCAAACTGTATAGTTCCGTTTGCGACTTGTAGTCGTTTATATCGGTTAGGAAACTTGCAGTAGTGATCCCAGTCACTTCAAGTTCTCCTTCTCCAGAGTATAAGACAGAATCCTTAGATCTCTAAGATACTAAAGGATGTTCTTAACTTCAATCCAGTGACTATCACTTAGATTGGCCTGTTTGTGACTTCATATGCTCAAAGCGTATGAGATATCAGGTCGCGTACATTTTTCAACGTACGAGTTCTCGGAGAGTTTTCTCGAAAGCCAAGCTTTCACCGATTATATTTATGGGAATATCATTTCCAAGAAATGATATATTATCATTATTGATAGGAAATTTATTGTCAGTGCGCTCCCACTAACCTCCTTATATACACAAAAATCATTTCGTTTTGAATTAAATCATAAAGCATTATGATTACATCAAAACGATAATTCCAAGAACCTAATGATTGCTTCAATCCAAACATGGATCGAATAACCTGCAAACCTTATTTGCTAGTTTTGGTACGACAAAACCGACAGGACGTTGTAAGCATCCTCCAAAAGGTTTCCTTTTCAGGAAAGTGATTTTGCCGTTCAGCTGTCATATTTCATAAATGAAACATGCAGCATTAGCAAGCATTATCCAAATGGATTTACCGTGGCAACAGGTAAAAGATTTCATTGTAATCAACACAAATTTTGATAACGATATGTTTTCCGCTAAAAGCCTAGCTTTATGCGTTAGTATTTTCATCATGGTCTAACCATGATGGTTTAATACTTCAGCCGATCTGTTTGTCTATTTCGTGTCGAAAACTTTAAAAATTTCCGATTTCTGTTTCAAAGAAACACATAACCATAACGTGATGCCACATCCGTAAAGGTCACAAAATATTCATATCCACATCTAGCCTAGCTAGACATGGGCCCACTTGCTTCACTATGAACTAGGGCTAACAGATCGGTGGCATTGCACTTTTACCGAGTAAAGGTGTTTTAGGCACTTTGCCTAATAAGCTAGATTCGTAGACTTTATTTGAATGGAATCAAATCAGTCCGAGTACCCACCCTTCAAAAGTGTGGATATACGAGTCTTATTTAATTGTGTCCCAGACAACAATGCCACAATATATTTCTTCTGATCAAATCAGTTTGAGCTATTTGTTTATCATGTTATACATTTAAGATTTATTTATATTCAAAATATAAATTCTGTTATTCACATCAAATGTGTTTATCTCAATATCATCTTTATATAATAAAACACTTTAGTGTTCTAGGATATAAAGGTTCACCCGCAACGGGTTAAACACTGATATGAAGATAATGTCTCTAGTCAAACTAGTTTCATTTTAACAGTTTCCTAATTTAAGTACACACACAAAGGGTAGTTCCTAAACTTAGGTATCTATTAAAACAGCGACAGTTGTCCCGTTTCCGATTCGCAGATAAATCTCTACTGAAGTCAGTATCATGCTCATAGCAGATTCTGCACATCAATACATATTTATGTACCACACTAAGTATTTAAAATCCAATTTTAATACTAGTAGTGAACATATTTATGACAAACATATCTGAATTCAGAGCCTTGCCCGTTCTTCAATTCCTTCATGTCTGCTTTGTCCAAATGGCAGTCACGCTTCCGCGATCCCGTTTGCCACATTTAGGCAGACATTTTAAGATATGTCATTTATCTTCCTAGAAGATTATAATGATTTTGCCTTTGCCTTTTTCCATATTCCAGAAGCCTTTGGCCTAGCCTCGGCTGACTAGAATATTGAAGTAAGGTGCGCCTTGCGCTACTTGCCTTATTGCAAAGTCTGACTTTGTCTCCTTGAGAATAGTCATTAACTCTCCAAGAGTGTACTATTGCAATATGTACTTCTAAAATCTAAATATATATTTATGAAGATCCTTCAATTTCTTTATCATACTTTAAGAATCTAATCCTTAGTTCTGATTAATAAATTAAAGAGTCTAATTAGCAAGCTTAATGGATTCAGCACTACAGTTATCATCACTTGAATATTCCAAATATCATGCTCTATTGTTTGCTTAACTCCGGGCTTAGGCCTAATATGTTATTTTATCAAATAAAGTAACTTATTATTTTCCAGGACCATCCTGAAATTTATTCCCAATTTGAAAAATTAACCATTTAAATACATTTTCCCTAGGATTATGTTTTAAATGTCAATCTTTCAATTTTATCTTGATTTTAATAGTCCAACTATTTAATCAACGATTTAGGTACTATTTATTATAATGATTATTATAGTCCAACTATTTAATCAACTATAATTTAATTAGTTTGAATACAGTCCAACTGTTTGTAAAACAACGTTTTAAATATTAGTCCAACAAACATTTAATTTATCTTTGACGAATGATATTTGTTTGAGCGCGTATGGCAAGTAATTAAACGAATATTGCAAATTCAATTCTTGCCTCCCACTATTTTTCGGCGAGCCTCTAACCCTCTGTCGAGTACTCGGGAAATCGTGTTTCCTAGTGGGCTAGGATCCCGTTAAATATCACACAATCTTGACTTTGGCCAACAAATTGTATGATAATTAAGTAGGTAGATCTCTAAGATCAATTGGATCCAATCCAATTCCTAGATCCAGTAGAGGGACATCCAAGTCCGAAACATATATCTTATATATGCCAATATATCCAATATATTGCCTAACCTTTTTCCTCTGAATCAACTAAGCCTTGGCTTTGGCACAACAAACTTAGTGTTCCCAGTTAAGCGTTACCCATTGACCATGGAAAGCTTCGTAATCAATGTCGATGGACAAGAAGTGGTCTTGACTTTGGCCAACAAACCACAACTTGGACAAGACACTGATATGGAACAAAGCTCTCGTGATTCAAACACATCTTCGACGAACAAAGGTCTTGACTTTGGCCAACAAACCAATGCCAGTCTTAGATCTTGAGTAAGAATCACCCAATGGAAGGAAAAACGCTTAATATTTTACGAGGGGTTTTTCGAGTGCAGATTGGCAACCAATTTATTATCTTTGTTAAGGTCTCATCATCATACACCCTTAAACATGCATTCTAAACACATAATAAAGCGCGTATAATAAAATAATAATGATATGCGGATGGATACTTAACACATTGATCCTAGATCAAATCACTCCATTTCCTCTCTCCCGCTAGCACAAGTATTTGCTTCTACCTGTTACACTACACTTCTAAAGAAACCTCATTTACATTGAGGGGAATATGTGAGAAGAGAATACAAAGAATAAGGAGGTAATAGGCTGGACACGCAGGTCCAATTAATAAATTCCAAATTTATTACAACAATTTCTAAAATTGCCTCACCCATCTAATATCCATCTGATATACATTATTCATGCATCGCAACCATGTATTCACACAAGCATGTTATCAATCAATCTAATCAAATTAATTAATCTGATAATTAATGACCATCCAATGTTCAAACAACGATTTGATTTTGTGCGAGTCAAACTCGTTTAGCGAATAAGTAGTCAAAGTACGAATTCTTGAATTATATTAAACTACAAAATTAAATCCAATTCAACTTGTATTTAATATTAATTCACTATTTAATTCCAAATTAAATATTACACTTTATTAATAAACCTTTACGACTTAAATTCCAAATTTAATCGTTACGGGTCTCAATGCCCGATTAATATCCAATATTAATTTAATTAAAGTCCAATGGGCTTTAAATTAATTTCTTAAGGAGTGGACTTTTGGTCAACTGGGGTCAAACCCAATAACTAAAGCCCAATCAAGGAATAACCCCATAAGCCTAGAAATCAATTTAGGCCCATTAGGCCCAATTAAATAATTAAAGGTCCATTAGTCGCATTTGGGCTTTATGGAAGCGGTTTTGGGCCCAATTGGATCCAACCAATTTAGCCTAAACCTAACTTAGTACAACCAAGCCCAATAAGCCCATTTACAACTTTAAAGCCCAAATCCAATTTAAAGCCCAATTAATTAAATTACAAAAATCCAATTTTACAATTTAATTAATCTAAAGTGTATAACATAATTAATTACATAAATCAACATTTCCAAATCATCAATTTACATAATTAATCATGCTCATTAACAACAAAACATGTCCAACATATTTTATCAAAAATCAAACCCAATTACATGCTATAATGCTCTCGGCAAAAGGGGAATTTTATGTCCAATTTTAAATACAATCCAATTGAATCCAATTAAACATTAAATCAACATTCCCAATTGATTCCAACTCATCCAATGAATCAAAAATCAAAAATCCAAGACAATTATGGTTCATGTTCAATTCGGCCAAGCCTTGAAAAAATGGGGAAAATTGTTCCAAACCATTTTTCTTGAAATTGATCCAATCAAACTTCAATTAAACATAATTTAAGCATACTTAATCATCCAATTTCATCAAATGATGCTCAAACACATTTTGCCCAATTTTAACCCTAAAATATTTTCATGCTCATCCTTGCTCATAGATACCATTGTTGGAATTTTCTAAGCATCCCAAGATCATATCAAGCAATGAAAATACAAAGTGAATACAATCAAAGAAGTCGCGGAATACTTACATCGATCGGTTGAGCGACGCGGTGGACAACAAAAATTTTCTGCCCTCCTCCATGAAGCTCGGCAGTGGACTGGTTTTGATGTCCCAAAATCGGCTTTGGTCCTCCAAGAAATCTTCAAGCTTTAAGCTTACAAAATGGATTCCAAGCTCACGAAATTACTTCCCTATCACTTTAGGATAACTCAATGTGTGCTAGCACTCATGATTTTTACCACAAAAATCATTTGCTTCTCCTTGTGTTTCGGCAGAACCAGAAAAACAGAAGAACAAATTTTGTCCTAGACCGTGTGAGAGAAGAAGGACTTTTTGGCTCCAAAATGAAAAAGAGAGAGAGAGGGATGGATCTATTTTGGTAATTCATTATTGTGTATCTAATACACAATTTTCAATTTTCAAAAAATCAAATAAATTGATTTACCAAAAACAAAAGTCAAGCCAATAAATGCTTGCCAACTACCACCATCAAGTCACATCACTTAATCAATCAAGTGACAAGTTGTCACATCACTCAAAGTGACTAATGATTTGACGCTTGATGCGACTAGCGATTTGACGCTTGATTTGACTTGCGTGCCGCACTCGAATTCGAAATGCGAATGCGCTCACAAATAATCTCGGGCTCGGGTTCGCTAATTCCAAATTAACGAATTTTCCGTTGCGACGTAATTAAATAATTATGCCTAGCAAAATCACTATTCATGTCGCTAACGAATTAATTCTAAATTAACTCGTTTTCCCGAATTAAAATCCGATTTTAATTCCGCGTCGAAATCCAATTTCGTATAATATATCGAATATATTATTTTATCGATTAATTCTTAGTTAATCATTTTCTCTCTTTAATTGATATTTTATCCTAGATAAAATATCTCTGCAATTAATCCCAGATTAATTTTCTCTCTCATCCAATTAATCCCAGATTAATAAAAGTGCGAGTCATACGTCATCGGTGAATCTTCGGGAAGCGACCCATGAGATCCTCGGATATGTTGGCAGTAAATGCGGTCGTCGGACTATCCGAACACGTAAGTACCAAATACTACGTTTTACCGATTTACAAGACAAGGTTGGCTTCTAGCAAAGCGCCATGCCTACCCAATTCTCCAGAAATATCCTTACAGGAATATGTGATCTATATCAGGCGTAGTATACGTAGTATTGTGTATGTCGATCTAGTATCGGATGTCACGTGCTAGGCCTGGTGCTAGAATTGTGTCTGCCCCGTACGAAGCACATGTCGGATGTCTGATAACTAGTCTCTATAATCGGATATACATGACATAGTCATAATGTCCCGATGACTGCAGTACTTAAGAGTACTATTACTGTATCCTACGTGACATCATCTCCACTATGACTGGAGTGATACTTCTGTCTTGACATCACACCCAACACACTACGATTCTCAATATACCGAGAAGAGGCGTACACAGAACCGGTTAAAGCCCTGGACGACCAAAACCAAAGCATATTGATTGTCGCAAGTATTAGCGGTGCAAGTCTCAGGTTAAGACCAAATACACATACCCTGATTTTGGACTTCCATAAACACATAGTCATACTACCAATGGAATTCTGAGGGGGTCTATCCAGAGCGAAGCTGTTTCCCGTACCATCGGTAAAACACAACCTCTTATTACACTTGCATGAGTATCTTATACCCAAATATATGAGAACTATGTCGTTATGCCCTCACAATGCGCACAGGCGTAATACTAGTCTTTTACGCATTTATCGATGTCCAATCTCGATAATACTCTGACTAGGGATATTTAATGATTAATCCTTCGTGGACTGATACTGTCTCATATCATTCTCAATCCAGGAACTAATCATATGGACCTTCTATCATTTATACATCTTGGTGATCTAATCACAAATGATAAGAGAGCAATCTCCTTTGTCACATAGTTAATTTGTACAACAACACCATGATCTGTACAAATAGTGACGCTATGGGTCATAATTGTCGAACACTATGTACGCCCCTTCTAGGTATCTTGAGAATCGTAGTGTATTGGGTGTGATGTCAAGATGGAAGTATCACTCCAGTCATAGTGGAGATGATGATCACGAAGGATACGGAACTGGTGCTCTTTTATGCTGCAGCTATAGGGATATTATGATTAGGTCATGTTTATTCGATTATATAGACTAGTTACCAGAGATCCGATATGTGCTTCGTACGGGGCAGACACAATTCCAGTCCCAGGCCTAGAACGTGACATCCGATGCTGGATCGTAATACGCAATACTATGTATACTACGCCTGATATAGATTACATATTCCTTTAAGAATATTTCTGGAGAATTGGGTAGGAACGGTGCTTTGCTAGAAGCCAACCATGTCTTGTAAATCGGTAAAAATGTAGTACTAGGTACGTATGTGTTCGGATAGTCCGAAGACCGGATTTACTGTCAACATATCCGAGGATCTCATGGGTCGCTTCCCGAAGATTCACCGATGACGTATGACTTGCACTTTATTAATCTGGGATTAATTATAAGAGAGAGAAAATTAATCTGGGATTAATTACGGAGATATTTTATCTGGGATAAAATATTATTTAAAGAGAGAGAACGATTAATTTGGAATTAATCGATAAAATAATATATTCGATATATTATGAGAAATTGGATTTCGACGCAGAATTAAAATTAGATTTTAATCCGGGTGAACGAGTTAATTTAGAATTAATTCACTAGCGACGTGAATAGTAATTTTGCTTGGCATAATTATTTAATTAAATTTGATTTAATTACGTTGCAACAGAAAATTCGTTAATTCGGAATTAGCAAACCCGAGCCCGGGAGTGTTTGCGGGCCCACTCGCATTTCGAATTCAAGTGTGGCCCATAAGTCACATCAATCGTCAAATCACTACTCAATCAAGTGATGGAAGTCACATCACTTTGAGTGAAGTGATGTTTGTCATCAATTGATGTGAATAGTTGATGGGGGTGGTTGGAAGGCATAAATGCCATATACCTTTTTTGGATTTGATTATTCAAATTTTAGTATATCATTTTAATTGTTTTTAGAAATCAAATTAACCAACTCTTCTCTTTTTTCCCTCTCACTCACGGCCAAGGGCCAATTTTCTCTCAAATTGCTTCTCTTTGCCGAGAATAATAAGAAGAAATAAGGAAGATTTTTGGCAAATTTTTCCAATGCTAGCACATAAAGAGTCATCCAAAGGTGATAGGGAAACAAACCCTTGAGCATGGAATCACCATTTACAAAGCTTGGAGCTTGGAGCACACATGGAGCACAAAAACAAGCCAAAGCCGAGAGCTTCCATGGAGGAGGAAAATGTTTTGTGTTCGACGCATCGCAAATCCGATCATTATAAGTATGATTCCGTCATACTTCTTTATTGTATTCACATATTTTCATTGCTTGAATGATCTTGGGACTATAGTAGAAACCCAACAATGGTATCAGAACCTTGTTTAAGCATGAAATTGGAATTAGGGTAAAATTGGGTAAAATTGATTTGAGCATGTTTGGATGAAATTGATTGTTTGAATATGATTGAATGATAAAGTCCAAATATAATTAAATGGACCTTCAATTTTAATTGGGCCTAATTTAGTTTCTTGGCAAATAAGGGTGATTCCTTAAATGGGCTTTGGTATTTGGGTTTGACCCATATTGACCAAAAGTCCATGCCTTAAGAAATTAATTGAAAGCCCATTAGACTTTAAATTAAATTGACATTGGATGTTAATTGGGCTTTGAGACCCGTAATGATTAGATTTAGAATCTAAGTCGTAAAGGTACATTAAAAAGTGTAATTATTTAATTTAGAATTAAATAAAGAATTAGTATTAAATACAAATTAAATTGGATTTAATATTGTAGTTTAATATAATTCAAGAATTTGTACTTTGAGTACTTATTCGTAAAACGAGTTGGACTCGCGCAAAATCAAATCGTTGTTTGAACATTGGATAGTCATTAATTTCAGATTAATTAATTGGATTAGATTGATTGATAACATGCTTTGTGTGAATACATGGATGCGATGTATGAATAATGTATATCGGATGGATATTAGATGGGTGAGGGCAATTTTGGAAATTGTTGTAATAAATTTAGAATTTATTAATTGGACCTGCGTGTCCAGCCTATTACCTCTTGATTCTTTGTATTTCTCTTCTCACCTATTTCCCTCAATGTAAATGAGGTTTCTTTAGAAGTGTTATGTAATTGGGTAGAAGTAAAAATTGTGCTAGCGGGAGAGAGGAAATGGAGAGATTTGTTCTAGGAACAATGTGATAAGTATCCATCCGCATATCATTATTATTTTATTTATACGCGCCTTATTATGTTTTTAGAATGTATGTTTAAGGATGTATGATGATGAGACCTAATAAAGATAATTAATTGTTTGCCAATTACGCGAAAAACCCTCAAAATATATTAAGCGTTTTTCCTTCCATTGAGTGATTCTTACTCAAGATCCAAGATTGGCACTGGTTTGTTGGCCAAAGTCAAGACCTTTGTCCATCGCGGATGTGTTTGAATCATGAAGGCTTTGTTCCATATCGTGTGTCTTGTCCAAGTTGTGATTTGTTGGCCAAAGTCAAGATCACTTCTTGTCCATCGACATCGATTACGAAGCTTTCCATGGTCAATGGGTCCCGCTTAACTGGAATCATTAAGTTTGTTGTGCCAAAGCCAAGGCTTAATTGATTCAGAGGAAAAAGGTTAGGGAATATATTGGATATATTGGGATATATAAGATATATGTTTCGGACTTGGATGTCCACCTACTGGATCTAGGAATTGGATGGGATCCAATTGATCTTAGAGATCTACCTAGTTAATTATCATACAATTTGTTGGCCAAAGTCAAGATTGTGTGTTATTTAACGGGATCCTAGCCCATTAGGAAACAAGGTTTCCCGAGTACTCCACAGAGGGTTAGAGGCTCGCCGAAAAATACTTGGAGGCAAGTATTAAATTTGCAATATTCGTTTAGTTACTTGCCAATACGCCCTCATTTCAAACTTTTCGTCAATATAAATTAATATATTAGTTGGACTAATATTTAATCGTTGTTTTAATTTAACAGTTGGAATGTATTCAAACTACTTCAATTATAGTTGATTATATAATTGGATTATAGTAATCAATATATTGAATTTAACCAATTAAATTATAGTTGATTATATATTTGGCTTATAGTAATCATTATATTAAATAGTACCTAAAATCGTTGATTTGATAGTTAGACTATTGGAATCAAGATAAATGAAAGATTAGCTTTAGAACATAATCCAGGGTGAAATTTTTTTTAAACGGCTTTAATTTTCAGATTGGGAATAAAATCTCAGGATAGTCCTAGGGACCGAGAAGTTACTTTATTTGATAGAGTGACGTCTCGAGCCTAAGCCCGGAGTTGAGCAAATAGTAGAACATGATATTTGGAATATTCATGTGATAATAACTTTAGTGCTTAATCTGTTATGCTTGCCACAAAGACTCCTTAATTTCTTAGTCAGAACTAAGGATTAGATCCTTATAGTATGATATTGAAATTGAAGGATCTTCATAAATCTATCCTTAGATCTTAGAAGTACAAATTGTAATAGAAAACTCTTGGAGAGTTAATGGCTATACTCAAAGAGACAAAGCTAGAGTTTGCAATAGGGCAAGAAGTGCAAGGCGCATCTTACTTCGACATCCCAGAAATCCAAGGCTTGGCCAAAGGCTTCTGGGGTGTGGAAAATGGGCAAAGGCAAAGTCATTATAATCTTCTGGGAAGACAAAGGACATATCCCAAAATGTCTGCCTAAACTGTGGCAAACGGGGTCACTGGAAGCGTGACTGCCGTATGGACAAGGCAGAATGAAGGAAGAGAAGAGGGGCAAGGCTCCGGCTTCAAATATGTTTGTCATTAACATGTTCACTACTGGTTTTGAAATTGGATTTTGATACTAAATGTGGTACATAAATATGCATTAATGTGCAGAATCTGCTGATAAGCAGGGTACTGACTTTAGTTGAGATTTATCTGCGAGTCGAAAACATGACAAGAGTCGCTGTTTTAATCGTAGAAACCTAAGTTTAGGAACTACCCTTTGGGTGTGTACTTAAATTAGGAAACAATTATAATGTAACTAGTTTGACTAGAAACATTATCTCTATATTAGAGTATAACTCGTTGCGGGTATACCTTTATATTCTAGAACACTAAATTATTTTATTTTATAAAGATGATATTGAGATAAACACATTAGATATGAATAACAATATTTATATTTTGAATATAAATAAATCTCAAATGTATGACATGACAAACAAATAGCTCAAACTGAATTAATCAGATGAGACTTATTTGTGGCATTGTTGTCTATGACACATTAAACAAGACTCGTATATCCACACTTTCGAAGAGTGGATACTTGGACGGATTTGATCCTATTCAAATGATGTCTACGAATCTAGTTTATTAGGCAAAGTGCCTAAAACACCTTTTACTTGGTAAAAGTATAAGTGTCATCGATCTGTTAGCCCTCGTTCATAGTCACGTAAGTGGACCCATATCTAGCTAGGCTAGAGGTGGATGTGAACACTTCGTAACCTTTACGGATGTGGCATCGCGTTATGGTTATGTGTTTCTTTAGAAACACGAATCGGAAACTTTTGATAAATTCAAAGAGTTTCGACATGAAGTAGACAGACAGATCGGCAAGAGTATTAATACATCACGATTGGACTGTGATGGAAAATACTTAAGCAATAAGTTTCTCAATTACTTGAAAAAGTATAGTATTCTTTCACAGTGGACTTCTCCCGGAACACCGCAATTAAGCGGTGTGTCTGAAATGAGAAACCGAACCTTGTTGGACATAGTAAGGTTAATTATGAGTCGCTCTGAGCTACCATTTTCCTTCAAGGGATACGCATTAAACAGTGCAATACTTATTTTGAATAAGGTTCCATGAAAATCTGTTTGACAGACTTCATATTAAATATGAACAGGAAAGAAACCGGGTTTTCTCATTCCTGAAGATTTGGAAATGCTAGGCATATGTTTGGATGATACCAAACTAGAACCCAAATCGGATAAGTGCCTAATTTGTAGGTTATCCTAGGGTAACCAAAGTATAGTACCTATACAGCTCACAAGAGAACAATTTAATTGTTGCTCGCCATGTAGTTTTCCTAAGAGGAATACCTATATGCAGTGGTAAGTGGGAGGAAAGTAAAACTCGATGAAAATCGGAGTAATACTGTTCCAGGCACCGATTCCTTAATGGAACACAAACAGTTCATCAAGGATGAAACTGTACCATAATCTTCAAATACACAAGAACCGCGCAAGTCGGAGAGAGTCAAAAAATAACCTGGGAGGTATGGGTTTCTGATCTCACCTCATGAAGATGCAATCTTATTGAGGAATACAAACTGACTACGTATGAGGAAGTGATACAAGGTATCGACTACCTATTATGGCAAAGTGCCATGAAGTCTGAAATGGATTCCATGTATACCAACCAAGTTTAGACACTGGTTGATGTACCGGAAGGCATTGTGCCTAAAGGTACTATATAAGTCTTCAAGGAAGACATACATGGATGGCAACATACAACGTACAAAGCTAGGCTTGTAGCGAAAAGGTATCGTTATCAACATTGTGTCGTTTACGACGAAACCTTTTACTCATTGCCATGGTTAAATTCATTTGGATAATGCTTGCTAATGTTGCATGTTTCATTTTTAAAATATGGCATCTGAATGTCAAAATCGCTTTCCTTAAACGGAAACCTTTTGGAGGATGTTTACAACATCCTGACGGTTTTTTCATACCAAAACAAGCAAACAAGGTTTGCAAGTTAAATCGATCCATTTATGGATTGAAGCAAGCATTACGTTCTTGGAACTATAATTTTTGATGTAATCATAATGGTATATGATTTAATTCAAAACGAAAATGATTCTTGTGTATATAATAAGGTTAGTGGGAGCGCACTAAAAGTGATCATCCTATAAAATGATGATATATCATTTCTTGGAAATGACATTCCCATAATACAATCGGTGAAAGCTTGGCTTTCATGGAAAATTCTCCATAGACTTCTTGAGAGAGACAACCTTTATTCTAGGAATAAAGATCTATTGGGATTGATCTAAAAGTTGTTGGCGCTCTCTGAGAACTCGTACATTGAAATAAATGTACGCGACCTGGTGTCTCATGTGCTTTGAGCATATAGAGTCACAATCGGGCCAATCCAAGTGATAGTCACTGGATTGATGTTAAGAACATCCTTAAGTATCTTAGATGAACTAAGGATGCTTTCTTAAGCTATGGAGAAGGAGAACTTGAAGTGACTGGATTCACTGCTGTAAGTTTCCTAACCGATAAAAATGACTATAAGTCGTAATAAAAGGTACTATATAGTTTGAATAACAGAACAGTGAGGTGGAAATCTTCCAAGCAAGATATTATTGCCGAATAAACAATAAAAGCGGAATATTGTTGCAGCTGAGGCAGTAATAGAAGCATTTTGGATCCAAATAATCCTAATTGGATTAGGAGTAGTTCTGTTAGCAGTTGAGCTAGGCTACAGCACATGATAAAGAATTAATGGTCTCATCAACGATCCAAGTATATACTTCAACTATTTATCTGATTCGTTCGGATCATACATCGTGGCGATGTGATGATCAATAAATCGCATCAGATGATAACTTTGCAAATCCGCTGACGAAAGCAGTTTCTCAGCAGAAGTTTGAGCAAACCGTACATAGTTCAAGTGTAGGACACTTGAGTGATTGGTTATAGGAAAAGTGGGAGATTTTTGGACAATTATGACCCATAGCATCACTATTTGTACAGAACATTGTGTTATTGTACAAATTAACTATGTGACAAAGGAAATTGTTCTTTTATCATTTGTAATTGGATTATCGGGATATATAAATGATAAAATTCCATATGATTAGTTCTGGATTGACAAGATATGAGACAGTATCAATCCATGAAGGTTTAATCATTAAAATATCCTTAGTCGTAGTATTATTGAGATTGGACATCGATAATGTGGAATAGACTAGTATTGAACTTGTGCGCGTTTTGGTAGCATAACGGCATAGTTCTCATATATTTGGGTATTGGATACTCATGCAAGTGTAATAGGAGGTTGTGTTTGCCAATGGTAAGGAAACAGCTTCGCTCTGGATAGAACCCTCGGAATTCCATTGGTAGTATGACTATGTGTCTATGGAAGTCCGAATCAGGGTAGGTGTATTTGGTCTAAACCCGAGACTTGCACCGCTAATACTTGCGACAATCAATATATTTATTTTTGGTCGTCCAGGGCTTTAATAGGTTCTGTGTACGCCTCTTCTGGGTATATTGAGAATCGTAGTGTATTGGGTGTGATGTCAAGATGGAAGTATCACTCCACTCATAGTGGAGATGATGATCACGTAGGATACAGAACTGGTGCTCTTTTATGCTGCACCTATCGGGATATTATGACTAGGTCATGTTTATCCGATTATATAGACTAGTTACCAGAGATCCGATATGTGCTTCGTACGGGGCAGACACAATTCAAGCCCCAGGCCTAGCACGTGATATCCGATGCTGGATCATAATATGTAATACTACGTATACTACGCCTAATATTGATTACATATTCCTTTAAGAATATTTCTGGAGAATTGGGTAGGCACGGTGCTTTGCTAGAAGCCAACCATGTCTTGTAAATCGGTAAAAACGTAGTACTAGGTATGTACGTGTTCGGATAGTCCGACGAACGGATTTACTGCCAACATATCCGGGGATCTCATAGGTCGCTTCCCGAAGATTCACCGATGACGTATGACTCACACTTTATTAATCTGGGATTAATTATAAGAGAGAGAAAATTAATCTGGGATTAATTACGGAGATATTTTATCTGGGATAAAATATTATTTAAAGAGAGAGAACGATTAATTTGGAATTAATCGATAAAATAATATATTCGATATATTATACGAAATTGGATTTCGACGCAGAATTAAAATTAGATTTTAATTCGGGCGAACGAGTTAATTTAGAATTAATTCACTAGCGACGTGAATAGTAATTTTGCTTGGCATAATTATTTAATTAAATTTGATTTAATTAAGTCGCATCAGAAAATTCGTTAATTCGGAATTAGCGAACCCGAGCCCGGGAGTGTTTGCGGGCCCACTCGCATTTCAAATTCAAGTGCGGCTCATAAGTCACATCAAGCGTCAAATCACTAGTCAATCAAATGATGGAAGTAACATCACTTTGAGTGAAGTGATGCTTGTCATCATTGATTGATGTGAATAGTTGATGGGGGTGGTTGGAAGGCATAAATGCCATATACCTTTTTTGGATTTGATTATTCAAATTTTGGTATATCATTTTATTTTTTTTTAGAAATCAAATTAACCAACTCTTCTCTTCTCTCCCTCTCACTCACGGCCAAGGGCCATTTTTCTCTCAAATTGCTTCTCTTTGCCGAGAACAATAAGAAGAAATAAGGAAGATTTGTGGCAAATATTTCCAATGCTAGCACATAAAGAGTCATCCAAAGGTGATAGGGAAACAAACCCTAAAGCATGGAATCACCATTTGCAAAGCTTGTATCTTGGAGCACACATGGAGCACAAAAACAAGCCAAAGCCGAGAGCTTCCATGGAGGAGGAAAAAGTTTTGTGTTCGACGCATCGCAAATCCGATCATTGTAAGTATGATTCCGCCATACTTCTTTATTGTATTCACATATTTTCATTGCTTGAATGATCTTGGGACTATAGTAGAAACCCAACATTGATATTATAAAAAATGATGGAGAAGTAAAAATTAAGGTAAAAAAGATATCAAACAATATATGCATAAAACAAATTAAAGTTCATAAACATGCACACTTAACATTTTCATACATTTCTCTCATTTTACCATATAATATAAAATTCATGCATAGATCATCATCAAAATCATCCAAGTTA